>CANTUW010000222.1:0-20744 GCA_947686815.1 Podarcis lilfordi | reverse complement strand
TATATATATAATAATTTTTTATTAAAGTTTTAAACAAACAAAAAAGAAAAACAACACACACAAAAAACAATACAAAACTTAACAATATAAACACAAAACAATTAATAACAAACTCTCTTTTCCATTTCCAATTTTAAGTTACTTATTTTCTGGACTTCCTCATACCTCCCTCTTTTGTATTCCAATCCACATTATTTATCCAGCAGTTTCTTTTCCACTTTTTTAATCCCAATCTTTAATTTAATAAAATGTTAAAATATATAACTTCAACTTTTTTAAACCTAATCCTTGATTTTAATATCCTGTAACTTTAAAGTTTTCCCTTTTAAAATCAAGTTTCCATTTCTTTAAACTTCTTTAATCTTAATCTTTAATCTTAATCTATCCTTAACTTTAACCTGTGCAGCTGGAAACCACTTATTTTCAGTCCAACATCACTCTAACATTCCTTAATTTTGCAGTGTTTCTGAAGATAGTCTTTGAATTTCTTCCAGTCTTCCTCCATCGACTCTTCTCCCTGGTCACGGATTCTACCAGTCATTTCCGCCAATTCCATATAGTCCATAAGTTTCATCTGCCATTCCTCCAGCGTGGGAAGTTCTTGTGTCTTCCAATACTTTGCGATGAGTATTCTTGCTGCTGTTGTTGCATACATAAAGAAAGTTCTATCCTTTTTAAACACCATTTGGCCGACTATGCCCAGGAGAAAGGCCTCTGGTTTCTTAGGGAAGGTATACTTAAATACCTTTTTTAATTCATTATATATCATTTCCCAGAAAGCCTTAATCTTTGGGCACGTCCACCAAAGGTGAAAAAATGTACCTTCAATTTCTTTACATTTCCAACATTTGTTATCGGGCAAGTGATAGATTTTCGCAAGCTTGACTGGGGTTATGTACCACCTGTATATCATTTTCATAATATTCTCTCTTAAGGCATTACATGCCGTAAATTTCATACCTGTGGTCCATAACTGTTCCCAGTCAGCAAACATAATGTTATGACCAACGTCCTGTGCCCATTTAATCATAGCCGATTTTACCGTTTCATCTTGAGTATTCCATTTCAGCAGCAAGTTATACATTCTTGACAAATTCTTAGTATTGGGTTCTAACAATTCTGTTTCTAATTTGGATCTTTCCACCTGGAAGCCAATTTTCCTGTCCAATTTAAATACCTCCATTATTTGATAATAATGAAGCCAGTCTCACACTTTGTTTTTTAGTTTTTCAAAACTCTGCAATTTCAGTCTATCTCCGTCTTGTTCCAAAATTTCCCAATATTTCGGCCATTTGACCTCCATATTGACCTTTTTCAAGGCTTTCGCTTCCATTGGTGACAGCCACCTTGGGGTTTTGTTTTCTAGCAAATCCTTATATCTTATCCAAACATTAAACAGCGCTTTCCTGACAATGTGGTTTTTAAATGCTTTATGTGCTTTGACCTTATCATACCATAAATATGCATGCCATCCAAATACATTATTAAAACCTTCTAGATCCAAAATGTCAGTGTTTTCAAGAAGTAGCCATTCTTTCAACCAGCAAAAGGCTGCTGATTCATAGTACAGTTTAAGGTCTGGCAGGGCAAATCCACCTCTTTCCTTTGCATCCGTTAATATTTTAAATTTTATTCTGGGTTTCTTGCCCTGCCAGACAAATTTAGAAATATCTTTCTGCCACCTCTTGAAACAATCCACTTTGTCCACGATCTGCAAAGTTTGAAACAAAAACAACATTCTGGGCAATACATTCATCTTTATCGCAGCAATACGGCCTAGCAGTGAAAGCTTCAAATTTGACCAAATTTCTAAATCTTTTTCACTTCTGACCAACATTTTTCATAGTTATCTTTAAATAAATTCCCATTTTTGCTGTCATGTTAATCCCCAAGTATTTAACTTTCTTAACCACTGTTAAACCTGTCTCATTCTGAAACCTCTCTCTTTCAAACGGTGTTAAATTTTTCTCTAGAACCTTGGTTTTTGACTTGTTCAATTTAAATCCTGCCACTTGACCAAATTCTTGGATCAGTTCTAAAACCCTTTTTGTACTAGATTCTGGCTCCTGTAACGTCAATACTAAGTCATCTGCAAATGCTCTCAATTTATAGTGTTTAATTCCGACCTGTATACCTTTAACCATCTGGTCCCTTCTAATCATATTCAGCAGAACCTCCAGGACCGAAATAAAAAGAAGTGGGGAAATTGGGCAACCTTGTTGTGTCCCTTTTTCAATTTTCAGTTCTTCCGTCACAACGTTATTTACAATTAGTTTAGCCTTTTGTTCTGAATAAATTGCACTTATACCATTCTCAAAACCTTGGCCTACCCCCATACCCTGAAGATTCTTCTTCATAAAATTCCAAGAAATATTGTCAAAGGCTTTCTCCGCGTCTACAAATATCAACACTGCTTTAGTGTTTATATTCACTTCTAATTTCTCCAAAATATCAATTATATTCCTCAAATTATCAGACAAATGTCTTCCTGGGAGAAAGCCCGCTTGGTCTTTATGAATCTCTTCCAACAGCACTTTTTAAAATCTCTTTGCCAAAATGTCTGCAAAAATTTTATAATCCACATTAAGTAATGATATAGGGCGGTAGTTCTTAAGTTGTGTCTTTTCAATCTCTGTTTTTGGTACAAGTGTAATATATGCTTCTTTCCACGACTCTGGTGCCCTCTTCCCCTCCATAATTTCGTTGCAGACCTCTTTCAAAGGTTGAATTAACCATTCTTTTAAAGATCTGTAGTATCTAGAGGTCAAGCCGTCTGGTCCTGGAGATTTACCCAATTCCATGTTTTGAATGGCACCTTCTAATTCCTGTTCAGTTATTCTGTCATTCAAAATTAGTCTCTTTTCTTGAGATTTTTTTGTAGTCCATTTGTTTTCAAAAATTGGTCTAAATCTGTTTCTTTCACTGGCCCTTGCGTATATAGTCTTTTAAAATACTTCTGGAAACAACTTCTAATCTCCGCAGGGTTCTGTATATTCCTTCCTTCCACTTCTAAATTCGTAATCGTATTTAATTTTTGTCTCTTTTTCATTTGCCATGCCAACAATTTACCACATTTATTGGCCGATTCAAAAGTCTTTTGTCTCATTTGTTTAATTTTCCATTCTATTTCCTGATTCATTATTTTCATATATTGTACTTGATATAACTTTAACTCTCTCAGAATCTCTTGAGATTTGGGATTTACTCTAAGTATTATTTCACATTCATTCATTTTGTTCATAATTTTATCCTTCTTCTCATTTTGAGTTCTTTTCTTTATCGCATTCTGTTGTATTAAGAACCCTCTCATAACAGCTTTACTTGCGTCCCAGATTACTCTTTTCTCCACGTTGGAACTAAGATTTATCTCGAAGTAATCTCTTAGGGTTTTTTTGGGCCTTCTTAAGAAATTCTTCATCTCTAAATAAGGTGTCATTCATCTTCCATCTGAAGGAGCCAGTTGGTGTTAGTCTCATTTCCATCTTAACAGCATTATGGTCGGAGCAAATTTTCGGGCAGATTTCCACCTTTCTTGTCTTTGGTGCCATTCCTCTAGTTATCCAAATTTGGTCAATTCTTGTCCAAGTCATTTTGGCTTCAGAAAAGAAAGTTCCCTCTTTTGCCAAGGGGTTTCTAATTCTCCAAATATCCACTAAGTCCAAGTTGTCTGTCATGTCAAAAAAGGTTTTCGGTAGTCTACCATCTTTGGTGACTACCTGTCTTTGCGCCTTGTCCATATAAGTAGATACCACTCCATTCATATCTCCCATCAAAATCATGTTATAATCCATATGGTCCATCAAGGTCTCATGCAACTTCTTAAAAAAATCAGATTTCCCATCATTTGGTGCGTAAACTCCTACAATCAAAAATTTTTCTCCTTGTGTTTGAATTTCAATTGCCACAAATCTTCCTTGGTCATCTTTAAAAACAAATTTTGGTGATAAATTGTCTTTTGCGTAGATCACAACCCCTCTCTTTTTAACTTTATCTGACGAAATAAATTCCTGACCAAGTCTTTTATTTATCAACAATTTCCTGTGTAATCTTGTTATGTGTGTTTCTTGTAAACAAATTAAGTCCAATTGTTCCTTTTTTAATATATGAAATACTGACTTCCTTTTCTGAGGGGAATTCAAACCCCAACAGTTCCATGTTAAAAGTTGCAGGGCCATGATGTTATTGTTTTAGTTCTCCTCCTACTGCACCTAGTGCCTGTTCCTCATCCGTCGGTGGTATCCCTTCTTTCGAAAGGTCCTTTGGTTCCGGAAATAGTTCTTTTTGTAGGTCTTCTCCGTGGTCTCTACAAAATTTGTCTTTCTCGTCTTCCGATCTTATTTTCCTCTTCTTTCCTTTGTAGCTAAAAGACAGGCATTGAGCGAGTTCCCACCTGAAATTGATATTGTTCCTTCTCAGCAGGGTAACCAAGTCTTTATATTTTGATCTGAGATCCAGAAGATATTTCGGAATATCTTTGAATATTTCCACCCTCGTCCGATGGATTTCCAGTGTCTTCTTAAAATGTAGGCCCAAAATCTTATCCCTCTCTTCTTTTGTTCGAAAAGTAATCAGACAGTCTCTCACCTTCTTCTCTCCTCTTCTCCCGAGTCTGAAAGCGTTTACTATTCTGAAACTGTCTTTTACCAATTCTGGATCCCAAAAGTCCAAAAATTCCTGCGTGAGAAATTCAGCTAGATTGTCCTTTTCCACCTCAGGTACCGATCTGACCCGCAGATTCACTTGCTTTTCCTTCAAATCTATCATAGACAGGGTTAGTTTATGGTCTTCCAATTGTTTGTGCAGTGTTGGTAATTCCTCTTGAACCTCTTTAACTTCAGTAGCAGAAGTTGTAGCAATTTCTTTGGCCTCTTCAGCAATCTGGCGTATTGAGGCCGATTCCTCTAATAATTTCTGAATAGTCTCTGTGTTAGTATTTACTTTTTGGCCCAAATTATTTATACTTGCTGTATTCTGGTTAATACTTGCTGTATTCTGGTTAATACTTGCTGTATTCTGGTTAATACTTATTGTATTTTGATCAATCTTATCAGATGCCTCTGCTACTTGTTGACTTATTCTATTCAAAGATTCATTAACTTTGGCCAAAACTTGAGCAAAGGCTTCCTCACTTGTCGTGCTTTTTACCTTTAATTGTGCCGATGAGGCTGTTGTTGAGGTTCCAGAAGGGCCTGAGGCCGAAGATCTCCTTTGTAATCCTTCTTCTGTGCGAATAGGCCTCCCCGATCTTGTAGTCGAAGCATCCGCCTTCTCTTTCCCATCTGCCATTCCTTAGATAATGCTCAAGGTCAGTCACATATTTGAAATTGAACAGTGGAAATTTCCTGCCAAGCAGTGTGAGAACTCCTCAAGTCTGCTACAGTTTCAATTGTAACAAATTGTAACAGCTCCAAGTTCCACTAGGGGGACACTGTAACAGTCATAAAAGTTCTTGGATACTTTAATTTCTTTTTTTTTTTAAGCCCCCCTAGTTTATTCAGGAAGAAAACAGTCTATTCACAATTTTTAACTTAGGACCAGGAGATATATATTCACATAAATTGTCCAAACTTTTATTTCTTGTGCAGGACTAGCTGTCAAAATATATTACAAGACAGTACCTCTCTTTCTTTCCTAAGATCTGGAGATCCTTTCCCAGGGAATTGAGTGGTGGTTCAATCCCTTCTTTTCCACTCTTTATGAAGAAATCACATCCACAATTCTCCCCCCTTTTCCCTCAATTTCGAAAGGGAAAAGTCCAGGTTGGATGATTGGATTAAAGTCCGCTAAAACGTACTTTTCAATTGCTTCCGCTTTCAAGTTCAATGCTTTATTTTATCTACAAAGAAAGAGGTTGACTTCCTTTTTAAACCTCTTTCCGTTTTCGGCCAGATTCCAGTTTTATACAGTTCCAATTTAGATTGTATCCTACTCACGGATCGTTGATTTTCAGGTCCGGATTTTAAGGAAGAAAGGCAGCGCTCTCCGGTCAACAGCTTGCGGCTTCACACCACGAACGAGCAGACAGCCCACAGCACAGCGCACTCCCCCGCTCCGTTTTCAAGCCCGTTGCCGGGCTTCTTACCGGGTTGGGGGGGCGCCAAATGTGCCCGCTGGGTCCCAGGTTCACAGGCTTCCCCCGCCTGTGATTTTTAAGGGTCCCCCGCTGCGCCGAAGCGGGATCCGACCCTTTTTTTCGTAGCGCTAATTCCCTCTAACTGAGGGAATCCGCCATCGACCGCTGGCGCCGCCTCCGGAAGTCCCTCGTGACAGTCTTGCAATATTAAGGGGAATCGACCAGTGGGGATTAAGTTCAGATGAAGTCAATAAGTAGATTTATTGTACTAAATTTGTGATTCAGCTGAGGAAAGGTTAGCCTCCAAGTGCAATGAAGTGTTTGGAACACAAGATGGCACTGAGAAAATTTGCCTTAAGAACTTGGACTGAATGGTTTCTATAGAGTCAAGCATTAGGCCAGATCTGTGCCCCATATAGCAGTGGGGCAAGGGGTTTAGCTTTGAACACCAATAGTGCTACCGCCTTTTGTGTGCAAAAGACGCAATAAAATTCTGGCACTTTGAGACTCTTTTTCCTTCACGTAATTCAGATGTGCTACCCAGGACCCTGTTGACTGAAAGACAAGTCCAATATATTTAATGACTTTGACTTGTGCAATCTGATTATCCATTTGCCATCTATGGGCCCTGTGGTTTATTGAGAACACTATAACTTTGGTTTTATTGTAATTCATAGCCGGTTGTTCTTTTTGGCAGTATCCTGTGAATGTCCTCATCAATATTTTTAGGCCCACTTTTGTTCCTTCCTTAAGCCTTCCTTAACTCCTTTAGTAGCTTGTTCTGATCCTGAGAGGTGCCCATTCGTCAGGCATTGCACCTTCAGCACAGGGGTTTTGTTTTGTTTTTGTTTTATAAATTTTATTAGAAATTTAAACAAAACATATTATCTAAAAACATAACATCCTTAATTTTTCCCCATTTTCCTCCCTCCCCCCCATACCCTCCCCCGACTTCCCTCAGTTCCAATATTTGGTTTCTCTATGAATGCTATTCTCTGCATGTTGCAAAATTGTATAAATCCTTAAATTGTCTAACTGATTATTGTCAATAAAGAGTTCCTGAGTGTTTATTCAAAACCTGCCAAGGAGTCCAATTCACTTTGTTGCGTCTTCAAGTACTTTGTAAAGGGTCCCCTTCCATCCTTGAAATCACAGTTGTCCTTGTCCCGTAGCTTATGTGAGCACAGGGATTTTATATAGACATTTGATCAGAAAGAGCAATCTATGGCTGAAGAATTCAACTTGTCCCACAGTCGGAAGTGAGGTGTTAAGTTTGGCAGGGAGAAGTTCAGGGGTCTTGTGTCTCCCCTCCACCTGCACCTCACAGGCACTTCAGGCTTTCCAACTGCTCCCCTAAAAGAGATTTTTTTGTTAAAGGAAGTAGGGGCTGCAGTTCTGCTTCAAGCAGCCACTTCCTGCCAGGGGCAGAGGAAGGGGGTGTGGCGGCTGCGGTCTGCCCCAGGAGACACCACTGGGGGAGTGACAAATGCTGGGCGGCACTCACCGCGGGGCCTGGAGCACTGTCAGGGACGATTTGGAGGAGCAATGGACAGAAGAGGCGGAACAGGGGCTCAGGGATGCTCAAGAGCCCTTCAACCGCCCAGAGACAGAGGAAGCGGAAGAGAAGGCAGAGAGTAGCCAGGGAGAGCAGGGGCTCAGGGATACTGAAGAGCCCCTGACGTACCCAGAGGCTCAGGAAGGAAGCTCAGACTCAGGAAAAGAGGGGAGTTTCAAATCAGCGCAGACAAGGAGGGAAATGAAACGTAAGGATCAAAGACATCTCGCGTGATTCCCACGCCTACTTTGTTGACGCGGGAATCGTCAGAAGCCACTCCCCGAATCTGACTCAACGGGTTCGGATGCGTAATTCTGAACTGTAGCTGTTTCTTGCATATATGTAATAATACCTACGGGACCGCCTCTCCTGGTATGCCCCGCGGAGGACCTTAAGGTCCACAAATGACAACACTTGGGAGGTCCCAAGTCGCAAGGTGGTTAGATTGGCCTCAACTAGGGCCAGGGCCTTTTCAGTACTGGCCCCGACTTGGTGGAACGCTCTGTTGAAAAGAGACTAGGCCCCTGCGGGACTTGACATCTTTCCGCAGGGCCTGCAAGGCAGAGCTGTTCCACCTGGCCTTTGGTTTGGACTCAGTCTGACCCTTATGTTTTCCCTCCCCTTACGGTTTTGATCCATGGGCTACTTTTAAAATGAGGCTGCATTTTAAACTGCATTTTAACCTGTATTTTAAATTGGTTCCCCCCCCCCCAGGTAAAGGTAAAGGGACCCCTGACTGACTCTGGGGTTGCGGCGCTCATCTCGCTTTATTGGCCAAGGGAGCCCCGGTGTACAGCTTCCGGGTCATGTGGCCAGCATGACTAAGCCACTTCTGGCGAACCAGAGCAGCGCACGGAAACGCTGTTTACCTTCCCGCCGAAGCGGTACCTATTTATCTACTTGCACTTTGACGTGCTTTCGAACTGCTAGGTTGGCAGGGGCAGGGACTGAGCAACAGGAGCTCACCCCATCATGGGGATTCGAACCGCCAACCTTCTGATCGACAAGTCCTAGGCTCTGTGGTTTAACCCACAGCGCCACCCGCTTCTCCCTCACCCCCTATTATGTTTTAATTGTAATTTTACTGGTGTCAGCCACCCTGAGCCCAGCTCTGGCCAGGGAGGGCGGGGTATAAATAAAATTTATTCTTATTATTGTTATTATTATTAAAGACTGTAAATACCAATGCTGACTGTGCCAGAGTGTTAATGCGAAGGGGAAGCACCACCTTTATAAGCACGCCTGAGCCACACATCTTTCCTGGGAGAGACGTGATGCCCAAATGGTCCGCCCACTGCCTCCCACCCCCCAGCTGTAGGGCAGTGAGTAGGAGGAGGCAGGTAGACTCCGGAGGCCCTGTGGTGCACCCCACCCCTATGGGCGGCTTACCCCACCCTCGCCCCGCCCCTATGGGCAGTTCGCCCTGCCCCTGGGCGCACCGCCCCAGGCACCCAAGTGGCTTCCTCCGCCGCTGCTTCCTGCCCACGTGCACCTAGGTGCATTGCTCTGCAGGCTCATGCAGTTTTTGTCGTCTTTGCATACGCAGTCAGACACATACACACCAAGAGAGTGCAAGGCGTGCATACACACATGCACATACATGGAGGCTGGAGACACCAGTTAAGCAGGTGAATGGAAGTTCCCCCCCCCCAAGCACTGCCTGACCAAGGCCGTCTTACCCATAGGCTCTAGGGGTGTGGGGCACCCGGGTGCCAAGCTCTCAGGGTCTTTGCCCCCCAGTGCCACATATGCTTAAGACAGTCCTGTGCCTGACCAAGCTTAAAATACCCTCCCCAACTCGGCTTGCTGCAATGCCCCCTTATTATAAACTGGCACAGTCATTTTCCTCCTCCACACTTCTCAGTGAGTTCCTGCATTTTTTTCCTAGGAAAAGAAAGCACCAGGTAAAATGGGAAAAAACATTCTGTTATTTTGGGCATTCGCTGGCACACCACTAATCCCGAAATATTTTTGCCTTATTTACCCAGAACGCCTCGCAAACAAGAAAAGAAAGGGGGAGATAAAGGGAAGTTCTCTTTCTGCAGTTCTCTTACTGCACATAACTGTGGCATTGTGGGAAGTCTTACTATGAGAACTATTGCTTCTTTTCTCTTGCATGCTGGGAAGTTTTTGCCTCTGCACATGAGTCTGAGAATGTTCTGAACAGTTCCCATTGAGTTCATGAAACAGTGTACCCTGACCTGTTCTTAATGCTTTGCTGACCACATCTACGGAACGTGATTGTTGTATTCTTTCATGTTATGTTCTCTCAATATTAATCTTTAGTTATAATTTAATTAGGAGGTTTCATGCCTGTCTAGTTCCAGATCCGTTTCTCAGCCTTTGATCTATCAGTGATAAATGGTTATATGTAATTCCCGCCTTGTACCTATGTTAACCAATCAGCAACAAGTTGCTTTGTGTTTGTATCAACCAATCAGCCACAAGCACACCTGTGGCAATGTTTGTAATATTCAATAAAAGAGAGTTCCCGGGGCTCGCCCTGGCAGACGCCTCATATGACACCTGCCACTCGTCTGTCGTGATTTCAACCCAACAACTGGAGAAAGTTTTTAAGGAAGGTATATGCTCAAGACATCCTAAGGGCAGCACAGCTTGGGAAGAACAACTTCTATGTTCACGCTAAATTTGTGAGAACGAGTGGTGGGGATCTAGGAGGATATTATGAAAACCTTGTTGTGCTTGAGAGAATATTTTTATTTCATTTTGTTGTTTAAAGTTAAGAACATTGCTACTAGCAATATATCACAGCCGGACGGCTCTTTTTAAGCAGCAGTTGTTGGCTAGTGTTTGCAAAAAGGACTGGAAGATAACAGGGGCAGGTTAGCCAGTCCCCACCCCCCTTGATACCCAAATTGGCAGGAAGAAACATTTTTAAGGGGAACACATCAAGTAGGATAGCGATGAATAGTTTGGCTACATATTTAGGCTACATGTTTAATGTTTGATGTATTACTGTATTTTAATATTTGGTTGGAAGCCGCCCAGAGTGGCTGGGGAAGCCCTGCCAAATGGGCAGGGTATAAATAATAAATTATTGTTATTATTATTATTATTATTATTATTATTATTATTATTAATTTATTTATTAATTACCTCCACCCACGTGACTAATATTCATGTACCATGAAATAACAGACTGTTATTTCACAGTGGGGTGGGGGGTGGGGTGTCTGCGAATGTCCTCTTTTTTGCTCTTTGAAATATGGCAGCCCAACTCTGTGTTACTCGGGAGATTGTATACACATGAATTTGATGGATGGCTGGTGAAGGTCCCTGAGTGAGAGGCAAGGAAGGGAAGACCTCCCAGGGTTGGAGGGTGGGAGAAGAAGGAAGCTCCCAGGTAAGAACTAAGAGAGTTCATGCCTTCCTGTGCGAGATAACCATTAAGAGGTTGTAGTTGTTTTTGCACTATTTCTCACTGCCTATTATTATTAGCTTATCTTTTATTGTAAGAGGTAAAGGACCCCTGGATGGTTAAGTCCAGTCAAAAGTGACTATGGGGTTGTGGCGCTCATCTTGCTTTTCGGCCAAGGGAGCCGGTGTTTGTCCACAGAGCTTTCCAGGTCATGTGGCCAGCATGACTAAACCACTTCTGGTGCAACGGGACACCGTGACGGAAACCAGAGAGCACGGAAATGCCATTTACCTTCCCACCGCAGCAGTTCCTATTTATCTTCTGGCACTGGCATGCTTCCGAACTGCTAGGTTGGCAGAAGGTGGGACAGAGCAACAGGAGCTCACCCCGTTGTGGGGATTCGAACTGCCGACATTCTGATCAGCAAGCCCGAGAGGCTCAGTGGTTTAGACCACAGTGCCACCCACGTTTTATTGCATTCTACGATGAAAAAGCTTCAATAAAAATTTATTTGGGGGGGGGGGGGGAAGCTTATGTAAGAAATCTGCCATGCAATTCTATACATGTCTACTCAGAAGTAAGCTCCACTGAGTTCAATGGGACTTACTCCCCTGCTAAGAGTATGTAGGACTGCACTCCTAATTATCATGCTATGAGCTAGAATCGTTTTCATATACCATATTGACCTGAATATAAGCCGCACCCGAATATAAGCCACACATTTAAAATTAAAGGGGGGGGGGGGAGAAAAGAAGCCAATACCCGAATATATGTTGCTCCCTTAAAATTCCACAGGCACTCACACCCATTCCATTTTGCCATATGTCTGTTTCAGCAGCGATATTGTAAAAGCCAATTTTTGTAAGGTGGCGAATTTAAGCCGCACTTTAACTTTTCATGGTCAGAATTTGGGGGGGAAAGTGAGGCTTATATTCAGGCCAATACAGTAATTTACCCACACTCACACAAACTCACTAGGACTATAGGCAGGAGTCTACGTGGGGCATTTTTAGAAATTAATGTTTCAGTAAAGAGCCAGTTGGAATGAATCTCTAGGAGTGAGCTGCGTAACCAGAAACACAATGATTTGATAGCCATTTACAAAAAGAGAGAATCCTCTGAAAATGAGAGGCGGAAGAACAACATAGGATGACCTTGTAGCCTTATTTACCTATGGGTCTGGGTCCAGTCACCTCGTACCCTCGCCAGGAGCATGAAGGAGTTTAAGCAACGCCAGGGTGTGATTCCACAGAGAAAAAGTTTATTCGGTTACTGCGCAGCAGGTACCAGCGGAATTGCTTCCAAAGTCTGGCACACACATACAGGTCATGCAAAGCCTTTTATACATTTGTTTCCCCGCCCTGTTCAGCCCCCTGAGCCTATCCCATTCATGTGTCCAGCCCCCCACGTACTGACTGTGCTCGTGCCCAAGTCATGTACACCTCGTGCTCAGGGTGTGCCCACCGCATGCTCAGGGTGTGCTTATCAGCAGGGAAGCTCGTGACTGTGGTTAGTACTGTGCATGTGAGGAGCGTGATCACCGCCTGGGCTTACTTGGGCCTTGGGCCTGTCTCATCAGGGCTGTTGTGATAAGATAAGAACAGGGCCTCTTTCTCCTTCATTAGAAGGGGGCCTCTTTCTCCTTCATTAGAAGGGGGCCTCTTTCTCCTTCATTCCCTCCTCTTCTTTGTGATCACTGACAGGTGCATCCACAGGGACAGGGCGGTATTCCCCCATGTAAGCTATCACACGGGGACCCATCGAGCGGGATATCATCTTTTGCATCATATTTTGCATACATTGCATCAAGCAGGGGATACAGAAGCAAAGAAGCAGCAAAATTAGTATAGGTCCCACCATTAAAACCAACAGATGGCGGAGCCAGCTACCATCTGGGAGCCATGAGTAAAGCCATGCCCATGGATCGACGGCGGGAGTAGATAATGGGTTACTTGCCACCATGGTCTCCATATGATCAATAGTTGCAGATATACTGACATTGTTATCAGGAATAAACATACAGCAGTGGGAATGAACAAGGGCACAAACTCCGCCCTTTGAGGCCAAAATAATGTCTAGGGCGAAACGGTTCTGGAGAACCACTTCTCGCATTGCTGATACCTCTTGGTTCAGGTCCCTCAAAGATTTTATGGTATCATTGAACAAGCCTTCAGTCCAATTGGCCAACCGATGTAGGTCCCTATAATTCATGGCCACCCCGAGGGAAGGCAATAGGGCTCGGGAAATTTGAGCTCCAACATATTGATCAATAGGCACATTGACTTCTCGACGGTTGTGCAACCGAAGGGAAGCAGGTAATTTCTTGACTTTATATAAGAGGGGGATCACAAGGCCTAAGGTACATGTTCCTGTGAGATCGCGGGGAAGAGATTTATAAGCTTTATCCCCACAAAGTAACCATAACTCTCGTTGGAGTAAGTAGGGTGTATCTTGGTTCTGTGTTGACCAATTGAATGCATCTGTAAATACATGACTTATGTACCATTGTTCTTCAATTTTGTTTACTAATGCAGGAATGGAGGAGTTGTAACCCCAGTTCCTCCCCTGAAGATACTGTTCAGTGGTTTTCAACCATGCACTAGTGTCAGAGAGATAGCAATGGGAGGTGCTGCCATGGTTGATTAAATTGGAACATGAACTGTTGAACTTGAAATCCATAATACGCAAACAGTTGGGGTAAACTCCCCATGACCTGGATCCTTCAGAGAATTTAAAGCAAATGTGAGCAGGTTCAAAAAGCGTGAGCATTACAGGGGGCCGCTTAATATCATTGGGATTTATCTTATTAGTTATTGAAAAGTTCCTGTCAATAGGTATGCCATGTAGCATTAAGCCGGAATGCCTCGTATGAGGTGGAATGTGCATACATAACCAACAATTTGAAGCCTTTAACAGAGTAGCAAACTTGAACATATCTCTCACATAGATATTCTTTTCCCACAGTTTGTGATAGTCCTCCTTTCTGGAGGTTTTGCTCAACAGAGCTGTCCCCCGCCGGACTCCTATGCCTGTATTATCCTCCCCAACAGTCAGACATACAAAGAACAATAAAAGAATCATCAAAGGGATGGAGGAGGGGGGGCGCTTTTCCCCACAAATCCTCCTTCGTTCATGCCAACAGAAATACAAAATCATCCAAAGAACCAGGGCTGTACATATTACTCCTAATCACCACGCCCAAGATGTCCATGGTTCCTCCCACCACATCTCAGTCATGATAAGGGTCTGATGAGGGGTTTGGCCTGCCTTCGGCGTGACACTAGCAGGGCGGTCGTCCTTTGGGCGCCTGGAGATGGTCAGTCGGAGAGGATCTTGAGGGTTGGGTGACACAGTCCAATCTGATGATGCCACCTTCACACGAGTATGGTGGACCCAAGGGGCGATGCCAGCAACCTTCACAGCAGTGGGTGTGGAGAGGAGCACAGTATAGGGTCCCTTCCAACCGGGCTTTAGTGGAGCCTGGGCCCAGTCTTTCACCCACACTTCATCGCCTGGCTCAAAGTGGTGTAGAGGCTCGATCAATATACAAGGGGTTCGAGCCTGGGTCCACCTGTTAAGAGAAAGAAGAGTGCGGGAGAGTGACTGAACATAATTATCCGTTTCAACATCCTGGACTGGGATGGGGGAAATCATGCGTACATAGGGAACAGGCCTCCCAAACATCAACTCAAAGGGGGAGAGATGAGTTCGCTTGGATGGGAGACTTCGAACCCGGAGCAGAGCAAGGGGCAACATGGTTACCCAACTAGACCCGGTCTCCTGAGTCAGCTTTGCCAACTGATTTTTCAATGTTCTATTCATGCGCTCTACCTTCCCGGAGCTTTGGGGCCGGTATGCCGTGTGTAGTTTCCAATTTATTTGCAACACCTTTGCCAATTCTTGCAAAACTTTGTGCACAAAAGCTGGGCCATTGTCTGACCCTATGGAGCGGGGCAAGCCATAGCGAGGAATAATTTCCCGCAGCAGGCATCTAGTGGCTTCAGATGACCGCTCAGTCCGGGTGGGCCATGCCTCGACCCATCCCGTGTAGGTACATACAGCCACGAGGAGGTAACGGTACAGTCCACAACGGGGCAATTCGGTGAAATCCACAACCAAATCTTCCATGGGTGCCGTGCCGCAATGTTGAATTCCTGGAGGAGGCAAAAGGCCGGTCCTGGGGTTGTTCCTCTGGCAGAGGATGCAACATTTAGAGACTTGTGAAGCCAGTTGATAGAGCTTGGAGATATAAAAACACTTCCCCAGCTGCTTGGCTATAGCATCTGGTCCTACATGTGAGGAGTCATGGTACCGCTGAACAACTTGTCGGGCTAGGGAGTCTGGCACCCACACGCGGTCGTCCGGTGTAAGATACCAGCCGTCTTTTGAGACGTCCAATTCTTCAGTTTTAGCTGTCAATTCCTCCTGGGTGGTATACTGAGGTTTTAGGCTGGTATCCAAGACTTGCTCAGGTACCAAGGAGCCAATGAGAGACACCGGGTTTGGCCGCCGTGCTGCTTCTTTGGCTATTCGGTCTGCTAAGCGGTTTCCTCGGGCTTCCTCACTGGGCCCCGTCCGGTGTCCGTAGCAGCGTATAACGGCTACTTGGTGGGGCGCCCACACTGCATCCAAGAGATCCATGAGTGCTTGTGGATGGGCCACAGGGCTTCCCTTAGAGGTCAGTAGTCCCCGTTCCCTCCAGAGGGCACCATGGGCATGTAGAGTGAGAAAGGCATATTTGGAATCTGTATAGATGTTGATATCCTTACCCTCTGCCAGGCACAGGGCCCGTGTCAGTGCAGTAATTTCAGCTAGTTGAGCTGATGTTCCTGGTGTAAGGGGGCAGGCTTCAATGACTTCGTCCTCGAGGGCTACGATGGCATATCCTGCTCTCCGTTGTCCCTCTTCTATGAAGCTGCTGCCATCCACAAACCAGGACAGCCATGCTGGATTTGCTTCATCTTTAAGGTCCGGTCTGCTAGAATAGATCTCATCCATGACCTGTATGCAGTCATGAGCTGGCTTCTCTTCCTCTCCCACGGGTAACAGAGTGGCTGGATTAAGGGCCTCTGTGACGCGGAACTTCAGGCGTGGGTGCATCAACAAGGTCTGGCATTTCATCATCTTGGCTTGGGACAAGAAGTAAGTGCCCTTCATATCCAGCAAAGCGGGTACTGCATGTGGGGTAACGCATGTAATGTCCTGTCCAAAGGCGAACTTGTCAGCCTTATTGATCAGGCTGGCCACTGCTACTACTGCCCGCATACAAGGGGGTAAACCTTGCTCTGTTGTGCTCAGCCTTTCAGACAAGTAGGCTATAGGTTGTTGCCAGCTTCCTAGCTTTTGGCAAAGTACACCTTTTGCTGTTCCTTGGTCCTCATCTACGTAGAGAGTGAATAGTTTCCCTGGGTTGGGGATTCCCAGCGCTGGGGCTTGTTGCAAGGCCGCCTTGAGTTCTTGAAAGGCCTGTCGTTGCTCTGGGCCCCATACAAATAGGTCCTTCTCCGTTCCTCAAGTAGACTCATGCAATGGTCGTGCAATTGTGCTATAATTGGGGATCCAGATTCTACAAAAGCCTGCGGATCCCAAGAATCCACGGAGCTCCTTCCGATTTCGCGGCTCTGGGATCTGGGTGATCGCCTGCTTGCGTTCGTCCCTGAGAATCCGCTGTTGGTGGGAGATGTCGAAGCCAAGGTACTTGACAGTTGTTTGGCAAATTTGGGCTTTGGCTTTGGAGACTCGGTAACCTGCTTCAGCCAGATGGTTCAACAGGTCCTGTGTGGCCTTGTAACATGCGCTCTCCTCCACGCAGGCCAATAAAAGATCGTCCACATACTGCAGCAAAACCCTATTGGGTGATGTGGGGAAACTAGCAAGATCTGATGCTAAAGCTACCCCGAAGAGAGTTGGTGAATTCTTAAACCCTTGCGGGAGGCGCGTCCAGGTGTATTGGGTTTTGGTGCCTGTTCCTGGATCTGTCCATTGGAAGGCAAATAAGTGTTGGCTCTCCTCCGCTAGGCGGCAGCAGAAGAAGGCATCCTTCAAGTCCAGTACAGTAAAATATTTTGCTTCCGGGGGAATTAGACTCAACAAAGTATATGGGTTAGGGACATTCGGGTGGAGGGTTTCCACGGCTTCATTTATAAGCCTTAAATCTTGCACAGGACGGTAGCCGCCTCCTTCTTTCTTTACTGGGAGTAAGGGGGTGTTCCACTGGGACTGGCAAGGTTTTAAAATGCCATGTTGTAGAAGCCTATGCAGATGGGTCCAGACCCCCTCTGCCGCCGCACGGGGGATGGGGTATTGGTTCACAGCCACTGGATTCGCGAAAGGCTTTGTCCTTACTACTATTGGGGGTATGTTTTTAGCCATTCCTGGAGGGTTGCCTTCAGCCCATACCGCTGGACTCACTTGTCCCAGGATGCTGGCGGGGATGGGTCCCTCCTCTTCTTTCACCATCATGAGGCGCCAATACTCCCTCAAGGGTGTTTCCATAACCAATTTTCCAAGTGGCATTGTGGACATGGTGGCCTCTCCCGATGGTTTAAAGGTGATTTGGGCCTGCAATTTTGTCAACAAGTCTCTCCCTAACAATGGGATAGGGCACTCAGGGACATACAAAAAATTGTGCTGCACCACTTGGCCTCCCAACTTGCAGGTGACCGGTTGTAGAAATGGTGCCCGTTGAGACTTCCCAGTGGCTCCTATTATATTAATGGAGCCGTTGGTTGGTTTGGCGATGGGGGTTGGGACAACCGAGTAAGCCGCCCCCGTGTCCACCATAAACGGTATTATTTGGTTCCCTGTTTGCATTTTGACCATGGGCTCATGGGAACCTATATCAGCTGGGCCCGGTCTGTCCTAATAGCTCTCTTCTTCTCTCATTGCCATGACGCCTGATTGACGGGGTGGAGTCCATGGCGGTCCCTGTCCTCTTCTCCTTCCCTGGTTTCCTGGGATCCATGGTTGGGATCGTGGTGTTGGGCCCTGGCCACCAAGGGGTGCTGGAGGGGCATTATTCTGTTCCCTTCGTTGTGCCTGGGGGCATTCCCTTTTCCAGTGCCCTTCCTGGCGACAGATGGCACACTGATTACGGCCCAAACGGCCTCGCCCTCCTCCCCGGGTAGGTTCCCCCGTGCCGCTGTTGCCGGCGCGCAGAGCCATGAGTTTCTTAGCCTGGTAGTTCTCTTTCTTCTTCTGGGTTACCTCATCTCTCTGGTTATATGTGGTTTGTGCCACCTCTAACATCCACTCCAACCCATGGCCCATGAACCCTTCTGTTTTCTGAATTTTTCGGTGTATATCGGGAGCCGCCTGGGCCACGAAGGCTGCCTTTACGACCGGAGCATTGGCAGCATCGTCTGGGTCCAGAGGGGTATACTGCCGGTAGGCTTCCTTCAGGCGCTCCAAATAAACCCCTGGCGCCTCGTCCGACTTCTGGACCACTTCTGCCACCTTAGCCAAATTAGTGGGTTTCCTAGCTGCCCTTCTCATTCCCGCCAGTACATAGTTCCTATATGTCTGCAGGGTGGTCCGAACATTCTCATCCTGATAGTCCCAGGCAGGGGTGGCTCGGGGGTAAGCTGTATCTATTGCATCCTCAGCCAGACCCTGCTGCCTCAAATGCGCCCTTGCTTCACTGTGGACCCTCCTGACTTCCTCAGTTGATAAGAGGGAATCCAGAAGGTACTGTACATCATCATAAGTGGGATCATAAGTTTTAAAGATCCCTTCAAAAAGTTTAATAATCTTGGCAGGATTCTCCTCAAAGGAGGGATTATGATTACGCCAATTGCAAATATCAGCAGTTGAGAAAGGCACATGCTGGATTGTGTAAGGCGTGGTGCTGCTGCCCCTCCCTGTCCTGCCGGGCCTGGTGGGTCATAAGCGCGCCGGAGGGGCATCACGGCTGTAGCCAGATCTTTCTTCTCTCTCTCTCTATCATGGTGGGTGGCAGCTCTACGTGCTGCAGCCAGCCACCTCTTTTGTTTTTTCTTCCAGCGCCCATCCTCACAGCGCGCCACCTCTAAAATGTGGGGACTAACATCCACCTGGTCCTTATAGGGGTCTACATAGTCCTTTATCCATTCTTCTTGCTTCTTACTCCACTTCTGTCCCTTCACTACCTTCTCTTCCAACATCCTTAACATTGTCCCCTCATCCTCTTCACCATCGTCACTTTCGTCCTCCTTATCTGTCTCTGATTTGCTGGGGTCCTTAGTCTCAGGGATTGGGTTGATAAGGCTGCCACCAACTGGGTTCGGGGGGTTATCCTGGGGATTATTCTGTGGTGGTGGGGCCGGTGCTGGGGGTGTATAAGGGGGTGGCCTCACAAGTAACTCATCTTCCTCTGTGTCTTGGACAACAGGAGGTAATTTCTGCTGCCGGACGGCACAGATCCTTGCCTGTGGTGGAACAGTTCGGCAAGCCTTCAGCCAAGGGGGGTTTTTATCCACATTGGTTTTCCACGTGGAAATATAGGGAATCTGGTCTGGATGGTTGTCAATTACTCGCTGCCATAAGGGATTGATTAACTGTCCATCAAGGGTGCCCTGGGACGGCCAGCCAGTCCTTTGGGTCGGCCAGTCCACTTCACAGAGGGTCCTAAGCCTCTCCTTTTTCAATTTAAATCCCCAGTCGTCATCTTTGGTAGCCAATTTCCAGTTGTTAAGGAAGCATTGCAAAGGGGTGCATTTACTGTTTCCCGACCCCATGTTCACCCAGAATACTCCGCTCCTAATCAAAATCCACACCTTTCTCACTTCAGACACTACAGACTGTGGCTTGGACGAGCTCGCGCTGCCAAGAACCGCACAGACCTCACGCTTGGCCACGGAGACGCTAAGCCCCGGCCTCTCACACATTCATCCTTTCACTGGAGTATTCTCATACAGCACACAACCCACCACCCTTTCACTTCCCTTTCCATACGCTGGCGGCACTCCACGGCCAGCCCTTCTGGCGGCACTCTACTGCCACTGCCAGGTGAGGTTAATTAAGCCTCAAGCCCCTCTCTTTCCCCAGGTGCTTACCTCTACTTCCAGAGTCACCCTTGTGCCCTTCCTCGGCCGTCCTTTTTCTCCCACGACCGGACGTCTCCACTCAGGAACGGTGTGGCTAGTTCCCCCCACGAACTGGTAGGGTGCGCGCTGGAGCCGTCAACGCCGATCCGAGCTGTTCGCCGGTCGTGCCTGGCCTCCAGTCTCCTCTGGCGAGGAGGGCGGATCCCGGACGAGCCCCCAGAAATGTAGCCTTATTTACCTATGGGTCTGGGTCCAGTCACCTCGTACCCTCGCCAGGAGCATGAAGGAGTTTAAGCAACGCCAGGGTGTGATTCCACAGAGAAAAAGTTTATTCGGTTACTGCGCAGCAGGTACCAGCGGAATTGCTTCCAAAGTCTGGCACACACATACAGGTCATGCAAAGCCTTTTATACATTGGTTTCCCCGCCCTGTTCAGCCCCCTGAGCCTATCCCATTCATGTGTCCAGCCCCCCACGTACTGACTGTGCTCGTGCCCAAGTCATGTACACCTCATGCTCAGGGTATGCCCACCGCATGCTCAGGGTGTGCTTATCAGCAGGGAAGCTCGTGACTGTGGTTAGTACTGTGCATGTGAGGAGCGTGATCACCGCCTGGGCTTACTTGGGCCTTGGGCCTGTCTCATCAGGGCTGTTGTGATAAGATAAGAACAGGGCCTCTTTCTCCTTCATTAGAAGGGGGCCTCTTTCTCCTTCA
>CANTUW010000221.1:0-20758 GCA_947686815.1 Podarcis lilfordi | reverse complement strand
TCCAACATGGCGACGAAGGTAGTTACCAAGTAATTTCGTTTACCCTCATCATAGTTTTACATGGTTTTAAGCGGTTTTATCCTCCTTTGTTTTTATCCGAGAGTTTTAATGATCTGCTGGCTGTGCTGGCTGTCTTTTAATATCGCTCCACTTGTGTTATTTTGTTTTACCTGGGTTGTTCTGACCCCCCCGGATTCGCCGCCACGGCTGCCGCCGCCTCCCTAACTGGGAGAGATAAGTGAAAAGTTTTCCTGGGCATAAATCCTCTGCCCTGTCAACCAGCTATTTCCTTTTAGCTTTTAGCTTACTGCATATTGCGAAGTGAAGTTTGCCCGACTGCTGGAACCGGGCTGTTTCAAAATCCTAGGAACAAGGAAGAGGGGAAGGAAGAGGCTTGAACTGGCTGCCTTACTGTGAGTAATTTTACAGCACCACTCTCCTGGAAGTGGTAGTATTCCTGTGAGGAAGACTAAAGGATTTAAGGAGCTCCCCAGCACAGTGCTTACGACGGTTCCCCTGCAAAATTGATTCATGGGCCATGGAAAACACCCAAGAGACCCTGACGAGGCATTATCCTCTCCGAGGCCTAAGCAATCAAGGAAGGGTTTACTTAAAGGTGGGAGAGGCCCCGAGGAATGTATCTATTCAATAGCAATTCAAAATCGTTTCGATCCTCTAACGGCCCTTGAAACAACATCAAAAGATGAGGCCCCAGAGACGCTACAAATTGGAAAAGCCAATGGTAACACAAGTGGGGATGGTCCCTATTCGAAGGAGGAGTTGGTAGCCGAATCTGCGGACTGCACAGGTTGTGAGCAACTCCATCTAATAATTAGAACTCTAAACTGTATATTTAAGAGAATTGATGGCCTATCCTCTCAGCTGCATAGCCTTCAGCAAAAACTGGATGACCAGCCGGTTCAGACAGCCCAAGATGGGGCAGTAGATGTTCCATTGTGCCGGCAGAAAGCGCCACCAAACACTGATCGTATGAAGAACTGCAAATATAATCTCAACCCCTCACTGAATCGCCAATCCCTGACTCTACATCCAAGGAAGATTTCCCTAACCTTCCGGGAAAGGGACCCAAGTTGGGCAACGCTACATGGGACTAAAGAGCACCTCAGATGGCTTCTAAAACTTGAGACATCACAAATAGATCTTTGTGCTGTGCTTCCTTTAATCCAACAGAACAGATATTAGAGAATGATGCTGGCTTTCCACTCTGCAAAAATCCCCTCTCTTATTATTAAGCAAAAAGTGTTTTTGAATAGTCTTGGCATTTTTCCAACGAGAGTCTTCATGGATTCCATAATTAGACCCCTCCTATCGGAGGGATTAATCAAGGAGACGGTACAACCCTCCCATCCTGAACCACAAAAAGAGGGCTGAGCTGTACACTCCATGTCTGGGCCAGTCCCAAAATGCCTCCACTCCTACAACTAAACACTACGATTGTGCCAGTAACTCTCTGACACCCCAGGAGGAAAGAGAGCTTATCGCCTCCTTTGGTGAGTTACCAGCGATGGAACAACAAGAAATTATAAATAGGCTAGACTTACTTAAACTTCAGCTCCTAAGTATTGCCTGCAATGGAGTTTCTACGAATAATACCCACTCTAATGTAGCGGTGCCATGCCCCATGGAGGTGGAAACAGCAATTCTCCAACACCCAGCATATAAGGTGCCTTCTGCATTGGATGGGAAGGCCTCACTGCTGGAGGCAGACTCTTCTCCTCCCCTTCACGTTGGTAACTCATCCCTGCTTCTAATAGACTTATCTGTTCCCTCCGTGATTAACCGATCAAAGAATGGAACTCAGGATAACACCCCCCTGGATAAATCGTTGTCCCTTCACTCCTCCATGCCGGACTTGGAATCAACATACATCGAAGACCATCCACGACCTGAGACGGCAGTGGCCACTCCAAGTCAGGCTTCTCCAGCGCACTCTTGTCCACCAAAAATCCAACAATTACGTGAGGAAGACACTACAGTGTCGAGAGTCACCACAGAGTGGACTGAAGACCCAGCAGGACATATAAATCAAAGGATCACAAGTGTATCGGTTAGATCCCCAAAGAGGACGGCTCCAGCGGACTTGGCAGGAGCCTCTTCAGAGCCTAGTTGGGCCCGACAGCTAAAAACGCCAAATATTATCCCTACCCACCAGGATGCTAACTCTCTTCTGCCTCTCAAAAATTCTGGCCCTCGTGAGTCGATCGTGCCACAACCGGCTCGCATTAGAGCAAAGACTCCCCACAACCGGTGTGCACCAGAGCAAAGACTCACCACACCAGGACGACAACTTTCAGCAAAGGAAAATAACGGACTTCTTTAAGGGAGCGTCCTGGTCGCATAAGAGCCCCCCACAAGAATTTAAATGACGGTTAGCCGGACAATCCAGAAAACCACCAATATCGATCCTCTGTTGGAACATAGCTGGCTGGCGTAGGAAAAAAATGTGACCCAGAATTCCAGTCGTATATCAACTCGTTTCATATCATTCTATTGCAAGAAACTTGGGAGGAGGGTGAAATTGTCATAAACGGATTTGACCTATTATCCCTTCCAGCTTATCCCTCCCAGAAAGGAGGACGGCCGAAAGGTGGTCTAGTAATTGGTATCTCACTGAAGCTGCATTTCAAATTTTCACTAGTTTTGACTGCTCCCCCTTATGCTTTATCCGGGCTGATGTCGGGGGGGGGAAAGTATCACTGCTAATCTCAAATGTCTACCTCCCGCCAGGGGGTTCGTCCCTTGAACTGCATGATAGATGGGAAATATTAGAAGATCATTTAGTATCATGCCGAGTCAAATATGCCAATAGCCAATCTTTAATTGGTGGTGACTTCAACGCATGTATAGCAGCAAACTGGGCTGATTTAACTAAAGCTAAATGGTGGACTGCTCCATGCCTTGACAATTATGATTTGAGACATGCCTTAGGGAGAGCCTCAAAGACTCCAAAGTAAACGAGGCTGGAGTACTTCTTTACCAGATGGCTATTCGCTTAAACTTAGAACCCCTGAATGGCTGCTGCCCTCCTGATATACCGGGGGAGTTTACCCACCTAGGCATAAAATCAAACAGTGTACTAGATTACCTTTTAGCCTCGAGTGACCTGATTTCGAAAGCTCTCTCTTTAAGATTGGCAATATTCACTATAGTGATCACCTTCCACTTGCTGCTACGTTTGACCTAGACTGGCACGGGGACGAGCAAGGTCATCCAACTCAATTAGATACTAATGCAGAAAACCCGGTAGAGGGTATTAATACGGCATTACGAGTGAAGGGTATAAAGTGGTCTGTAACGCAGGCTCAAAAATATTCTGAATTTTTTCAGCAGGAGATCATACAAACCTATTCAGCCCTTGGCATAACTTCATATGATCACGATCAAACTATTAATCTATTTGCCAATCTGTTGAATGACCTCACGTCATTCTTTTCTGTCCCAACCCACCAGGCAAATTGGGCCCACCCCAAGACAGGTGCACCGTGGTTTAACCGTAATTGCAAACAAGCCAAACAACATCTTTGTGCTATTTATAATGATTACAAATCCTCAGGGGCGATTACGCTTCCCAAGGAGTACTATCAGGCAAAATCAGCTTACAAATATGTGCAGAAAAAGGCCAAACAGGAATGGCAATTGAACCGCTGGCAAGCACTTATAGCTGCCTCAAGTACCCGTAATTCCCGAAAATTCTGGCTGTTGGTTAACAGAAAATCCAAAAGATACCCCTTAACAGTTATTCCTGCCTCAATTTGGGAATCCTTTCTAAGGAATTATTTTGCCTTACCAGACCTTAATATTAATACAATCGATGGAGTCTACGAGCAGCTCCCTCTTTGGCCACCCACTGACCCGGAAGAAATCCACGGACTTATTTCTAATCTTAAAATCGGAAAAGCCCCCGGTCCTGATCTAGTCCCGGCAGAAGCTATAAAACTTCATGCTGACTGGTGGGCGAAAATCTTGGCCGCTACCTTTGATGCCGTAAACAACAGTGGGAAGGTACCAAGAATATGGAAGGATGCGATTATTGTTCCAATTCATAAAAAAGGCTCGACAGATGACCCGGGAAATTACAGGAATATCAGTTTATTGTCATTAATCGGGAAAATATATGCACGGTTCTTGTTAACTAAGCTTACTAATTGGGCCTGAACAGGCTGGTTTTAGACCGAATCAGTCAGCGGTTGATCAGATCTTAGTTTTATACCACCTTGCCCGGAAATACTCCTCCCCAAATAGAGGCCAACTTTGTGCGGCCTTTATTGATTTAAAGGCCGCTTTGACAGCATCCCCAGAGGATTGCTTTGGGGAAAACTAGCCCGATGGGGAATAGACAAAAGACTTTTGTGGCTAATAACTAAACTGCATGACGGATCGGCCGCTAGGGTGAGAATCTCTCCGGCAGGCGACCTCTCAAACTCAGTAGCTATCAATAGAGGTGTTCGCCAAGGATGTATCCTTGCTCCGACTCCTTTTAATTTATTTATAAGTGATATGAGGGCGCCTCTGATAGAGGCTCAAGAAACGATCCACGCCCCCGTCTTGCCCAATATCGTTGCCCCTTCTACTCTACGCAGACGACGCAGTGATCCTATCCTTTTCAAGAGTCGGCCTTAGGAGGGCATTAAAAATTTTCGATGTTTACTGTAAATCAAATTTTCTTACAATTAACCATGTTAAGTCCAAAGTCCTAATTTTCACCAAGAGTCGAAAAACCTATAATTGGAGAATAGACGGAAAAGCTATTGACCAAGTCTTTAAATTTCAGTACTTGGGAGTCTTCCTCCAACACAACATGGGCTGGAAGGTCCATGTTGCATATGTATTAAACAGAGCTAAAGCCCTTTCCTATGCGCTATTGCGTTTTCTTTTCAGATGGGGCTTTCCATATTCCATCAGTGTTAAAAGTTTTCAAGGCAAAGGTGATTGCAACAATAGCATATGCAGTCCCATTATGGGGGTCCTTTGCTGATCTAACCCATTTGGAGGTAATCCAAAACCAGCTTCTAAGAAGGTTGTTAAAATTACCCAGGTGTGTAAGCAATACTGCTATACGACTGGAACTAAATGTTACATCTCTAGAAACCACATTATGGAAATGCACCCTCTGTTACTGGTTGGCTTTATGGCATAAACTTCCAAATCTCCACTTGATACAATGCCTCTGGAGAGATGACTTCCCTAGCCCCTGGGCAAAAATAATACATGGGAAACTTGTGTCCCTAGGACTATCTCCATCCGAACTATTAAAATTGGACTTAACTTCGGCCAAAAGAATTATAATTCACAAATTAGAGGTGATGGATTTACAATTTAATATTGCGACAGGTGGAGGCACCTGTTCGCCGATAAACCTTGGCTTAACTCCACCAACGAAACTTCCATCTTACTTAACTACCTTATCAGTGGTGACGCACAGGTATGCCTTTATAATGGCTAGATTCAATGCTTTCCCATCAAACGTGTTGGGTAACAGACTCTCCAACGGACAGATCTCACTCCTCTGTGACTGTAAAAGCAGATCTATAGAATCGTTATATCATATAATCTTCTGTTGTCCATTACATTCGGCTGCACGGTCCAAGTTTCTGGCCCCATATTTATCGAGAATTGCTGACAGTCCTCAGGAAGCCCAAATAATATACTTATTAAACGACGAAGATACAAGTAGATCCCTTGCAATCGCTAGATACCTGATTAATGTTTTATTTCAAAAGAGGAGAAATGGATCACTGTATGTTTCTGACAGCTTAGCTAAACTTAAGAACCATCAATAAGTGCCAGAACTAAGACGTATACCCCCCAAATCTGATGGATCGGAATTGCGGTTTACATAGAGGGAACTTATTGTGTATAGTGTTTACTTAACTAAAGTAAAATTGGTTTTATAAGGGTGTTTTAACTTGGAACGGTTTAAATTGTATTGTTTATGGATAAATTCTGATGTATTGTTTTCGATATGGGCCAATGGCCGCAATAAATCTAAATCTAATCTAATCTAATGGGGTCCAATGGTATCTTGAGAGCCACAGGTTGCCCATCTTTGGAAACCAACTGTGACCAAGTGACACCAGCTTTAGGACCCAGATGATTCTTTTGGTCGTCATCTCTCCATCTCTTATTCACCAAGCTAGCAGTTCAAGTTCTAAACAGCCCTTTGGGACTCACTGAACAACCTTTACTCAGAAAAGATTTTATAGCTGCAGCAGAAATTTACCACTTGTTACATAGAATGCGAATGAAAATATGTACAAAAATAAAAAATCCTCAACTGTATATTTTATAACTGTATTTGTTATTCCTGAGATGCATTTAACTCAAGCCACTGTTAAAACTCTCCATTGACTTCAGAGATGGAAAATATACAGACTTGTCCTGTAAAAGCACTAAAATGTTCTGTCACAATAATTGACGCTTAGGTTTTATAGTAAACCTCAAAGATAGAGGAGTTCTGCAAGCTTGAAGAGAGTGATTCTAATGTGTGTCAGGTTTAGAAATCAGAAGATTGTAACCAGGGTGTACACAGAGTCTGGATTAAGCAGAACTTATATACAGTGGTACCTTGGGTTACATACACTTCAGGTTACAGACTCCGCTAACCCAGAAATATTACCACAGGTTAAGAACTTTGCTTCAGGATGAGAACAGAAATTGTGCTCCAGCGGCACGGCAGCAGCGGGAGGCCCCATTAGCTAAAGTGGTGCTTCAGGTTAAGAACACTTTCAGGTTAAGAACGGACCTCCGGAATGAATTAAGTACTTAACCCGAGGTACCACTGTAGTTAAAACTGCTTTGCAGATTTGGACAATTGTTTTGCTTTACTTCACAGGATGTGTGAGAGAGGGGTAGGAAAGAGAGAGACCTCCAAGATCAGGCTTCCTCAACCTCGGCCTTCCAAATGTTTTGAGACTACAGTTCCCATCATCCCTGACCACTGGTCCTGCTAGCTAGGTATCATGGGAGTTGTAGGCCAAAAACATCTGAAGGTCCGAGGTTGAGGAAGCCTGTCGAAGATCTTCACTCCCAGTGAAATAGAAATTATGTTTCTACCTCTTTTTTCAAGGAGCAAGAGAGCTTCAATATTTTAAAGGGGCTGATGGGCATGTTGTGGGAGTTTTTGCTATCAAACATAACTGCATGGTTGCTAGTTAGTATATGAAGGGGTTAAGGACCACTGAGTTTTAAATTGCTAGAATAGGTTCAGTTAGGCCCACTTCAGTGTGGGAGGAAGTGAGGTATTCATTCTCTTCCTTTCCTCATCCCATTTCTTCACAAAATAGCTGGGGGGGGGGAGGGTGTGCCTCACAATAGCCCCCAGTTTGAGACATGCGTCTGAAGCTATCTTGCTGTGTACCCAAGAATATGTTTACCTGCTTTTCTTATTGTTGCTGCATAGGACAATGCGTGACTGTTTCTATAAATAAGTAAGTAAAGCAATTTTAAACTTACTCCAGTGTGTGGTCTGTTTCATTGCAGGAGAGGTTAAAGGGGGTCAGCTGCTTCATGCAGCTGAATGGAATAAAATAAGGTTTAATAGCCTATTCCTATGCTTCAGTAATCTGCCTAAGGAGGAGAATTAAATTCTGCTGGGGGGTGGGTTGCCTGTCAGAGAGACTGCTAAGACCTGTTCTTTGGAATACCGGTTTGCAGCTGTTTTCCTTTGTTGTTAACCCACACACGTGAGTCTGGATTAAATAAAATTAATATACCCTCTTACCAAGTCTCATCATAGGTCACATACCATATCTGCCAACATTTCTCCAATGAAAATAGGGACAACCAATTCCATAATGAAAATTGTACTATTTATACCCCACACATCTTACCGGGTTGCCCCAGCCACTCTGGGCAGCTTCCAACATATATAAAAACATAATAAAACATTAAACAATCCCTATACCAGATTGCCTTCAGACAGTTTGGGGGTTAGATAACTCCATAACCTCCAACATTTCTCCAATGAAAATAGGGACATCCTGAGGAAAAGTGGGATATTCCAGGATCAAATCAGGATCATTTATTTGCCCAGAAATAGAAAAAAGAAGAGGTCCCAATGAAAGAAGAATGGATAACAAAAATGATAGACTATGCTGAAATGGCTAATCTTACCGTGAAGATCAGGCATCAAGATGAGAAAAAATTCAGTCAAGAATGGGGAAAATGTATAGACTGTTTTAAGGAACACTATAAGCATGTTAAAACATTAGCAGGATTGATGTAACATTTATGAAGTAATTTTATAATTGGGTTTAAAAATATTTAGAAATTAAATGGAAAAAGTAATTATATGCCAGGAAAAAGAAAAGAAAACCAGGGAGGGGGAAGGGGAAAGTCAAACAAATGAATATGGTGTTACTAAGAATGGAAAGTTGTTGTTATATTGTAACATTTAAAAATTTTTTTTTTTAAAAAAAAAGAAACTCGGACGGCTTCTCTAAACCAGGGATGTTCCTGGAAAATAGGGATACTTGGAGGTTTAGCATACCTGCTTTAATTTAAGAACATAAGCAGAGTCCTGGTAGATCAGGCCAAAGTCTCATGTAGTCCAACATCTTCCTTGCACAGTGGCTACCAGAAGTCTATGTGAAACCCACAAACAGGACCTGAATGCAACAGTGCTCTCCTCACCTATGATTTCCAACCATTTGCAGCAAGGTGGCTGATGAGTCTTTCTTTACTATTCATTGTAGGGGAAACCCCTGTAGTCTTGGACCTTCTTACAATAGACTTCTAGCTGGGCAGCTCATCCATGTAACCATGTAAGTGAGAGGGCACTTTTCTGACATTTTAAGGGCAATAAGATTTTCTTAAAGGAACATTTTTAGGAAAGAGCTGTTGCTCGTAAGTCAGTTGTGGAGAGCTCTGAATCACTAAAAATGTGATTTTAACCCCAAATCCTTTGAAATCCTTTGAAATTTATTTTATTACTGAAAATTTCACCTACCGTCCACCTTTATTTGAAGCAATCTTTACTTCACTCCTGCATTTCCACCAAATGGTCAGGAAAATGTTATGTGAACCTTTGGCACAGCACCATTTTGAACCAGACTTGGAACATGTGAATTAATATTAAGATGACCACGGTGTCTTAAAAGTATATCAAGTGAATTCACTTGACAGGGATGTTGTGGTGTAACCTGTGGTGAATAGAGACAGTGTTTGGGTTCTGTAAGGCTCTCCATGCCAATCAGAGGCCCTTTTGAAGGGAATATGAGAACATCTGACAGCAAGTTCTTCCCCAGATATGCAGGCTATTCACAACAGCAGATTGGCAGGAGGGCCATGTATTTGTTTTTTATGGCAAAGGGGTGCAATGGATTTCCATCCCCAGCCCTTTTCATGCATCTGATATTTGATTATGGACCACGTAACTGAAACATGGCAGACACTTCATTAAAATTGCTGAATGGGGACATGATTGCTGCTCTGCGCCTTTTCGCTAGAGCATGTCTCCTCAAAACAAGAGGGTTGAATGTCAGTTTGAGAGAGTTCTAAATAACAATAAATTGCATTGGAATGTAGTGCTAACCAATTAGATAAGTGACAATTGCAATGACAGCAGAACATGGTATCATAAAGGGTTAGGGAATCTTCCTTCATCTGCCAAGTAAAAATATCCCCAAAGGGGTCACATCCAGCTTTTACAGATTGTCAGGGAAGTAGGTCTCGGTAATAAATTAGCTGCCTGTTTCTATGATCCCAAAATGTCTTCTCCTTTCACACTCGCATTTTCAGCTTGTTAGACTACCAACATGACAGTACAAAGGGATGAGATATATATCTGCTCATGCATACTGAGAAAATCATTTTCCAGCACCCTGAGTCAGGATTTTGTAACCAAAGAGGAAATCAACAGGAACCAGGCCTGTTCTCTCTTTTCAGAAAAGAGATATATCTTTTTTAGGCAGCAGACGATCATTTTGGAAGATAGATAATTTAAAGAAAATCATTCTTTAAAAAATTAAAGCTGCACAATTATTTGTTTTGGGAACTGGGTCTCCATGACTCACACACAGCTCTCCTGACTAGCGCTTGAAAAGTTTGTTTTGAAAAGGAATTAGTTCCAGTTCACCCCTCCAAAAGGAACAAATTCTGTTCTAATTCAATTCACAGTTTAATTCAACAATTCATTCATGTGACCCTCTGTATTAATTTCAGCCTTCAGAATTTTGCAAGCTGAAGTACAAAGTATACCTAAGAATACTGAGAAAAGGGACTTCCGGGGTGGCGCCATTTGCAATGGCGGACTCCCTCTGATCTGGAGGGACTAGCTCCGCGCGAAATGGGTCTTTTCCACTACGGCGAAGCGGGGACCCTTTCAAAAATCACAGGTGGATGAAGCCTGTGACCATGGGACTCGGCGGGCACCCTTAGCGCCCCCACCAACCCGCAAAGGAACCCACTAATGGGCTCCGAAGTGAAGAGGGGGAAGTGGTGCGGTGCTGAGAGTCAACTGCTTTTTCCGTGGAGCGAAGCCGCATAGCCGTTGCCGGAGAGTGCTGCCTTTTTCCTGGGACAATTTGGCTTCTAAAATAATCACCCGTGAGTACTTAAATTTCGGACAATTGGACTTTAAATAAGGACTTGCGAGCAGAAAGGAATTGGACTTAAAAATTTACTTCAATTTGGCACTGAAACGGGAAGGTCTAAACAGGAAGTCAGCCTTCCGTTTCTTTGTAGACAGAATAAAGCAAAGACAACGTAAACTAGAGCTCAGAAAATCGCTTCTAAAAGATTAACTTTCATCATTTAAAATTGTTGAACCCCCCTTCGGAAGCAGGAGAAGAAGGGGGATCTTTTTCGGACTGTTCAAACCTGCAGAAGTGAGTTTAAAGTAAAGTAACTTTCCACCGTCCTGATCCTGGAGCGGGGTGTCAGGACTGACGTTTGAAGCTCATTGACCAGAGACAAACGCTTTTGACAGATAGCTAAAAGAAGAGAAACATAGTGATTCCACTGTTCCCTTTCGCATTTTAAAGGAACAAATATTGACAAAATATCTCAAAAAGGAAACTTTGTTGCTAGGTTTGTCCTTAAAAGAAAGAACAAATAGAAGTTTTCCCCCTAGAGGGAGACTGTGAAACTGTAACTAATTCCAGGGAGCTTGCAGCTGTTACAGATTACAATCGTGGGAATAGACTTGTGACCTTGTAGGACAATGTATTCAGAAGCTCTGTTGTGTGCTCTCTGTAAAACAAATGCCCTACTGGAACAGTTAAATGAGAATACGGATTTGATGACTAATGCGGTCAGAATTTTGAACAGGCAGTGGGAAACTATATGGAGCCCACCCAGGAATTAAATCAGGAGTGTGCCCTGACAGAACAGATGAGAGAAGAGGATGTTGCTGAATCTTGGGCGCCAGAGATGGAGGGAGCTGTGGCCCTGCAGGAACATGAGCTTTTGGATTTGACAAATGAACTTGGAAAAAGCCAGATTTGGAAAGATAAAGTTTGGACTGATTTGAAAATGGGGGGTTGGATAGACCCCCCTATGCAGGGATGTTTGGACTTTCCAAGTCTGGCAATGGGCCGTGAGATGTTTGGGGCTGTGGGAGCTTTTAATTTTGGAGGGATTCTGAAACATGTTTTCAAATATCACATGGAGTTTAGTCTGGGCTTTGGAAAAGGGGCTGATTTGTTGAAAAGGGTCAAAAACATTACCAAGCTGGAGTTCCCACGAGTGAAAGGAGAATATGAAGAAGAGCCGCGGAAGGGACATGGAAGAGACTTAAGGGCCTCGGATATAAGGTTACCAGGTTAATGCGCTAGATCAATGGGATAAAAAGGACTGACAAAACCCGGGACCAGGAGGAAGGGACGCTGGATGAAGATTGGATTGTTTTTATTTCTTTTTTTTTTATTACTAGGATTGTTTTATAAAATTGCTGAATGTTAGAAAAATGTTGGAATGAAATTACTTGGCTCTAGCAAAAATGTTTAAAGAATTAGGTAAGAATATTATGGTTATGAGAAGTTGGTAAAAATAAGAATTAAGTTTTAAGTTTTAAGGTTTTCTATAAGATGAGATGAAAATAGATTAAGGTAATGTAATGACAGAATATTATGAAATATGGAAAGGATTTGCTGCGATAATTAATAACTAGGATACAAAAAAAGGAGGAGGAGGAGGTCAAAGAAAGAAGGTAATGAAAGTTGAGGATTCGAGAATGATGGATTTGTTTTTATCTGTTTGTGGTGTATTTTTGTTTTTTGAATCTGCATTGTTTGATGTGGTTTGTTTTCTCTTTGTTTTCTCTTTTTTCCTTTTCTGCTGTGTTCTTTTCTGTAATTCTAAAAATTTTTCAATAAATATCATTTTTTTAAAAAAGAATACTGAGAAAACATCAAAAGACATACACAGTGTAACGTGAGCAATGATTTATTTATTTTGCTCAGCCTTGGTTCTCACCAGCTTTGGCTGGTGGCCAAGCTGTGCCCCTATCTGGACAGGGATAGCCTAACTTCTGTTGTCTATGCTCTGTGCTTTTGAATTAATTCAGTGAATTAGTTAATCTGAATTAGTTCATTCCAAGTACCACTCCCAACTCCCATGCATTTCCATGGAGAATCAAATATGTGCCCACATCCCTTTGAATGGGCAGAATTGTCCCTTTTCTGTTATATCACAAAACTAATCTTTGGGATCCAGAGACCCCCTTTAAGGAGCAGAAGGCAGTTCCATTTCCGCTAGGTGGAATTCCCCTCATTTCATGTGTTACAACTTGAAAACTGTAATCCACATTCCCCACAAGGAGTCCTTGACTCAAAACCAGCTTTTTGGAATCAGTTCAAGAAAGGCTAGACTGGGAAGAAGGACACAGGGAAATCTTGTTCATGAACAGGACTACTCTTACATCTACTGGGCATATCTCATGAGACTTTGGGCCAATTGATGCTGAACTTATATGCTGCCTTTTCATATGTGTGAGCTCTGCTCAGGTTTTTGGCATCCTTGTCCCCATGCTATCCATGTATTGGAGGGTTCCGGCTCACAGGAACAGCTGACATGCATTCAGCAGGCTTCTCTGCTTCAGAATTCCCCCAGTGCAAGGAGAACAACTGAAAGCAGCAAGCATGGAACACAGGGGAGGCATAAATGCATGTAGCATGTCTCTCTTTGTGAGATAAGAATTGCATGAGCATTATGGCCTGAACAGTGCTTAAGTCTTTGGCTCCTACCTACTTACGTACCAGCAACATTTCTGTATTACCTTTCACCTAAAATTGATGGAGAGCCAAAGTTTTCTCACAGCTGCTGTAGACATAAAGGATCCATCCTGTGTGAGTGCCTGGAGGTGGTTGGAGGATGGTTGGCGGCTAACAGATTGAGGTTGAATCCTGACAAGACAGAAGTACTGTTTTGGGGGGACGGGGGCGGGTGGGTGTGGAGGACTCCCTGTTCCTGAATGGGGTAACTGTGCCCCTGAAGGACCAGGTGTGCAGCTTGGGAGTCATTTTGGACTCACAGCTGTCCATGGAGGCGCAGGTTAATTCTGTGTCCAGTGCAGCTGTCTACCAGCTCCATCTGCTATGCAGGCTGAGACCCTACCTGCCCGCGGACTGTCTCGCCAGAGTGGTCTCCTGCTTGGACTACTGCAATACACTCTACATGGGGCTACCTTTGAAGGTGACCCGGAAACTGCAATTAATCCAGAATGCGGCAGCTAGACTGGTGACTGGGAGTGGCCGCCAGGACCATATAACACTGGTCTTGAGAGATCTGCATTGGTTCCCAGTACGTTTCCGAGCACAATTTGAAGTGTTAGTGCTGACCTTTAAAGCCCTAAATGGCCTTGGTCCTGTATATCTGAAGGAGTGTCTCCACTCCCATCATTCAGCCCGGACACTGAGATCCAGTGCCGAGGGCCTTCTGGCGGTTTCCTCATTGTGAGAAGTGAGGTTACAGGGAAACAGGCAGAGGGCCTTCTCGGTAGTGGCACCCACCCTGTGGAACGCCCTCCCATCAGATGTCAAGGAAATAAGCAGCTATCCTATTTTTAAAAGACATCTGAAGGTAGCCCTGTTTAGGGAAGTTTTTAATATTTAATGCTGTATTGTTTTTAAACACTCGATTGGGAGCTGCCCAGAGTGGCTGGGGAAACTCAGCCAGATGGGCAGGATATAAATAATAAATTATTATTATTATTATGTATTATTATTATTATGTATTACTTATCATTGAAGAGAACCATGCTGTTTGGCATGTCTCCATTCCTTGGCTGCATGCCAATAAACAAGGGAGCAAGAATGCCCACATAAAGCTTTTTCTTTCATGTTAATGGGAGCCACCCTGAAAGTACCATTGAGTTGAAGCTGCAGGGTATAAGGTTTGTAAATAAATTAACAGTCTAGAGAGAATCCACAGCAAAGTGCTTCTTAGGGAGCTCCCCTCTCATAGTGGTGCCTCCCTTGTTAGGTTTTGTTGGTGCCAGAAATGGCCACCAGAAACATGCTGATGAATACGGTGTTGCTTCTACCTGGAGTCAGGGAGCTGCTACTTTAATTGCCCACAATCTCCACTTTGTTGAGGCATTGAAAGTATGGTGCCTAGACAATGTATGGCACTGGGAATCAAGCGATGGGAGAGGGTTCTTATGTTCTGGTCCTGCTGGTGGGTTTACCCATGGACATCTGGTTGGCCACTGTGAGAAGAGGACACTGGGAATCTGGCCTGATCAAGCAGGCTCTTTTTAGGTTCTCTGCTTCTGAGATAGAAGCTGTAGTTGGTTTTTTTAGGACTCTTTGAGAGTAATGAATATCCAATTACACTGAAAACTTGGGTGGAGAATGTCACTGTATAAATCAAACAGAGGAAGCACATTGTATTCTGTGTTCTTCAGAAGCCAACCTCTTGTCATGATTAATTCAAGAAAAATTGGAGAAATGGCATCCTGGCTAAGAGAATTGCTAAAAAGTAAGATAAATGCATTTACATAGATTATAACTTCCTAAACTATTGAGCACATGTGTGTGTGTGTGTGTGTGTGTGTGTGTGTTCAAATCTAAGCAGTATTTAGAAATATAAGTAATTCATGCGCTCTCCATGCAATGTTTCATTACCAAAACACACCAGCTTCACTCACCACTATGGGCAAGTTAAAACCTGGACAGGGAAAATCAATAGAAGAGACTGAAGAGAAAACAAATAAGATGTTCAATGCATAGTCACATGAAGGAAAATTGCCTATTTCCTATGCATCTCCTTGTGAGTACTCCATTTTGTTTTGATAAAACTCTATATTTGACATTAGCATTGACTGTTGTGTAATAAATTCATCCTAACCTCTTCTAGTAGAGAAGAAACAGGTTTTCTTTACTTTGGTGTGTTGGTGGCAAAGAGAAAATAGGTATAAAAGGTCATTTTCTGGATGCCTAAATCCAGTTTTGGAGCAAGTATTCTTTGGTAAGAGAACACCAGCAGAGATTTTAAATCACAAAATATTCAGCAAAGTAAAGTTTGTTTATATAGGCAGTTATACTTTTAAAATATGCCCTTTTAAGTTCCTTGCAAAGTTCCCCACTTCCTCCAGCATAGAAAAAGAACACATGTTTGAGGATTCTAAAATGGTTAACTTACAAAGTCTCCAAATATCAGATTCATGTGCTTTTCCATACAGCATTCAGAAAAGTTGCATAAGCAGTAAAATTTGGCATAGTTACGGTGGTGAAATTGCATAATTTTTTGGTATAGGAACATAAGAGGGATTTTTTGTTGGGATACTGCCAGGGAGATAAAGTCCATCATGGCCCCCAAGCCGTCTGCCGGACGATCCATCAGCCTCCCGTAGGCACGCAGCGACATGAGTTTCTAGAAAATTTCTTGCCACATTCCAGAGCTCATGCACACTCTATCAGCAGATAGTCACAGCAAAAGTTGCACCCAGGAGAGCATTATTTACAAGTTTATTCAGCGTTGATCAGAACACAGAAAAACATGACCGACTGCTTTAGTGTCTGCGACACCAGAGAGAAAACGAAAGCAACAGAAAACATAAACATCCTGTGAACAGGAAATACGCAGACTCTGACTCACAAAGCCTGCTCCTTTTAAGGTGGAACGGAAATATCCTAACATCCTCCCCTTTCCGTGTAACCTGTAGTACCTGTGGTTCAACCCAATTGCAACCTTTGTACGTAAACCTTAAGTTGTTCTCTGTTAACAACCTTAGACAACAGATCAGCAGGAATTTCATTTCCTGGCATGTAGGACACCTGAATGAGTCCTTTCTGAATACACTCTCTTGCACGATGTAGCTTAATCTGCAAGTACTTGGTCCTTTGCTTGCAACTCTCCGAGTTCAGCAAAGCCAAACACGATCTATTGTCTTGATACACTTGTACAGGACATTTCACAGAAACTCCGATGTCCTTAAACAGTTGCATCAACCATTCACAATCCATGAGTGAAAATGATAGAGCATTGAGTTCTGCTTCACAGGAACTTAGGCTCACTGTCGTCTGCTTTTGCACAACCAGTCAAACAGGCAGTGGTTGTACATGTAGCATACTCCAGAAGTGCTTGTACCATCCGTGGTGTCACTTCCAAAACTTGCATCTGCAAAGATTTCAAGACCTCCAGTCTTCTGACTGGTGAACCTCAGCCTGTAGTGCAAAGTCCCTTTCAAATAGCGGGCTATGCGCTTCAGAGCTTTCCAATCCTGAACAGTAGGATTGTTAGCATGTCTGCTAAGCAGGTTACAGCTTACAGCTATGTCAGGTCTTGAGCATCTAGCAATGAAATTCAACTTGCCTAGAATGCATCTGTACAGCGTAGTGTCAGAAAACGCTTCAGCAGTACTATCTACCTGGTAACCTGTCACCAGCGGTGTGTCTGCTGGGTTTGCATCAACCAAATTCAACCTGGTTAATACATCAGCAATTTTCTGTGTTTGGTGTACCAGAAAATTACCTGCTTGGTCCTTCTCCACCTGCAGAGAAAGATAGTTGGATACCTCACCAAGATCCTTCATGTCAAAGTGCTCCTTCAGCTGAGCTAGGGTGCCTTGGTAGAAAGCCTGATTCTTCCAAAACATCAGAAGATCATCAACAAAACATAAACAATACAGTTTGTTTTGCCCCTCCTCCTTGACAAACACACATGGATCAGCTTTGCCCTGGTGAAAACCTAGAGAAAGCAACGTCTCAGTGAGTTTCGTGTTCCAACACCTGGCACTCTGCTTGAGACCATATAAGGATTTCCGCAGTTTACAGACCATTCCCTTCTGTATCTGCATCCCGTCAGGTGGAAGCATAAACAGCTCCTCGTCCAAAATCCCGTACAAAAAAGCTGTATTAATATCATGATGGGAAACATGCAGTTTCTCCTCTGCAGCTATCTTGAGCATCAGCCGAATGCTCTCATATTTGACTGTGGGTGAATAGGTCTCGTGGTAATCCTGTCCTGGTACCTGTGAAAAACCTCTGGCAACCAATCTGGCTTTGTGTCTGACAACCTTGCCATTCTGGTCTGTCTTGGCCTTGAAGACCCATTTGCTGCCAACCAGTCTCATCCCTGGGACTACCGGTACCAGTTCCCAAGTTTGGTTCCTGTTCAAGGAATCAACTTCAGCCTTCATGGCATTAAGCCAAGGCTCAGCATCTTTAGAGGTTAACTCCTGAACCTCTTTGAAGCTTGAAGGTTCCCATACCTTCTCTGAGCTACTAAGAACAGCAGTTGCTGTCTTAGCAAACTCATCAGCAAATCTCTTTGGAGGTCTGCCCTTTGTGGCTCTCTCAGATCTGCGTACTAGACGCAAGTCTTCTGGACTCATCTCCTCCTTCTTAGGAGAAAAGTGACCAATGGTGAACAGTGGTTCCTCCAGTTCATTGTCAGACGCATCAGATGGTCTGACTGAGGCCTTTGCGCTCTTGTAGTCTGCTGTGTCATCACTGTCACTGACATCAGCAGCAGCGCCGCCCACTGAACTGGAATCCGAACTCTGATCATCATCGTCATCATCATCCTCAGCAGCTTCCTCAGCTTTAGCTGCTTTCTTCACATCACCTTCATCCTCCTCTGGGTAACTCTGGAAAATTCCCACATTTTCCCCCCACTTAGGATTGTACTCAACACTCTTTGTGAATTTAATGGACTTAGAGTTGGTCATCCACACCCTGTATGCACCTTTTTTCGTACCCCATGAACAAACCATGTGCCCCACGCTTCCCAAGCTTGTTGCTCTGTGGGGTGTGTACCCACATGTCAGAACCAAAGATTCTCATGTGTTTGATGTTGGGTTTCTTACCAAACATCTTCTCATAGGGGGTACAACCAATAGGTGATGACAATCTGCGATTATAAGTGTAAGCAAAATTCGCCAGAGCCTCCCCCCAATACTTATCAGGGAGATTGGCATCATGCAACAATGTTTTCATTCCTTGCAGCAATGTTTGATTTGCTCGCTCCGCAAGCCCATTCATCCATGGCGATCTAGGCGTTGACAAGTCATGCTGGATTCCCTTCTCAGTCAGGAAAGCTTCAAACTGCTGAGAAGTGAACTCCCGCCTCGATCAGTAAACAGACAGCCAATACGTTTACCGTGAACATTCTCCAACCAAGCACAGAATGCCTTGAACTTAGGAAACGCTTGCGATTTCTGCTCGAGCATAAACACATGAATGTACCTGGAAAAAGAATCAATTAGAACCATGAAGTACCTTGCTCCACCCAAAGAGGGCGCAAGTGGACCAACCAGGTCTGCGTGCACTAGCTGGTAGGGTTTGGAAGCCTGCCTGCTAGACTCCTTGCCTTTTGGAGCAACCTTCACCTTGTTCTCTGCACAAGATACACATTTCATGTGAAACTTACAGGGTTTGATGTTCAAACCCTCAACCATCTCTGGCATCTTGGCCAGCGCCTGCCAAGACATGTGACAAAATCTTCTGTGTGCATCATGAATGCATCCTGCATGAAGAACTTTGTTAATTTGTGCAACACAACAAGAATCAGCATTAGACACAACAGCACCATTGTCGTCATAAGTTATACAGAACAAGCCATCCATAAACTTTGCATGCAAAATGTCCTCTTTGCCTTTTCTGATGACACAGACGCTCCTCTTGAAGGAAATCTCAAAACCACGCCCAGTCAACTGTGGGACACTGAGCAAATTGTCTGCAGCGCCTGGAACATACAGTACATCATTGATGGTTGTGTGCAGACTTGCCAGTTTCACAGTCCCTTCTCCTGCGATTCGCAACGTCTTTCCGTCAGCCAGGTGGATCTCACCTTCTTGAGGTTTGAAGGAGATAAAGAGGTGGCGGTCCTTTGAGACATGGCGGGTACAGCCTGAATCAACAACAAACCTGGCTGTGACCTTTGGAGCAGTTCTGGCAAGCAAAACCTTGTTTTCCACCGGCGTGGGCTTTTGCAGCTTGCCCCCCTGCTCCTGGCCATCAGACTTGCCTTTAGCCTTTGGTGAGGCTGTGCCAGCAAACAAAACCTTGTTTTCCACTGGCGTGGGCTTTTGCAGCTTGCCCCCCTGCTCCTGGCCATCAGACTTGCCTTTAGCCTTTGGTGAAGCTGTGCCAGCAAACAAAACTTTGTTTTCCTCTGGCGTGGGCTCTTCACCCTCCCTCTGCTTCTGGCCATCTGCAGGTGTCTGCCTCTGTTTACCTTTGCCCTTCCGGCCTCTGCAAAGGCGATGACCTTGGCTCCCATGAGAAACAGAGCTCTCAGCTGCCGACTCCTTGGCTCCCCTGGAGGCTGGAATGCTGCCTGGGATGACGTGACAGTCAGCTCCCCTGCAGCTTGCAACCGGTGCCCTCGGCATCCCTGCATTCACTCGCATTCTGGGAAACAGCCAGGACCTCCGATGCAGTCAAACTCTGGGCTGGGATGACTGGCAGATGGGCTATCTTCAAAGCATGCCACATATTACGTGCAGTCAGATTGCCAGCTAGCGTTTTTATTTCCTCCAGAGAGACGGACAAGACGATTATATCTACCGCCTTCGAATTAGCGGCCCTCCATCTATCTGTCAGAGGAACTGGAGGGGCCTCACACACAGTATGCCACACTCCAAACTGACGCAGCAAACTCTCACACCATTTTGCCCAGGTCTGGTAGTTGTGCCGATTTAACTTTGGGCACGCAGCAGCCTCAGAAGCCTGGAAAAACTCCATTCCAGCTTTTTACTTGAGCCTTGAGCCTTTATGCCTTCAAAGACGTCTTATCTTAGCAGCTCATTAATCTTGAGGCCTGCTGGGCTCGACGCCCAGACCAATTAGGGCCTTCCGGACATCAAAGCTCTTGCCGCGGCAAACAGAAAAGCCTTACTTTCGCTTTTCCTCCACATACCTTTCAGCAGTCTGTCGCAGTCTTACTCTCCTGTAAGTGCTGTGAATCTGGGCCCGAAACCTGTTGTTGGGATACTGCCAGGGAGATAAAGTCCATCATGGCCCCCAAGCCGTCTGCCGGACGATCCATCAGCCTCCCGTAGGCACGCAGCGACATGAGTTTCTAGAAAATTTCTTGCCACATTCCAGAGCTCATGCACACTCTATCAGCAGATAGTCACAGCAAAAGTTGCACCCAGGAGAGCATTATTTACAAGTTTATTCAGCGTTGATCAGAACACAGAAAAACATGACCGACTGCTTTAGTGTCTGCGACACCAGAGAGAAAACGAAAGCAACAGAAAACATAAACATCCTGTGAACAGGAAATACGCAGACTCTGACTCACAAAGCCTGCTCCCTTTTAAGGTGGAACGGAAATATCCTAACATTTT
>CANTUW010000220.1:0-20975 GCA_947686815.1 Podarcis lilfordi | reverse complement strand
AGAAGAAATAAGTAAAATAGGAAAATATCTAGAAGATCATAAAGGGAAACAAATAACAGAGGAAGAAAGAGAGCAATTAAACAAATCAATAACAGAAGAGATTCAAAATGCGATAAAAAAGATGAAAATAGATAAAGCTCCAGGCCCGGACGGGCTCTCTGCAAAATATTATAAAATCCTAGATGAACAAATAACTCCGACACTGTGTGAAGTCATGAATAATATTCTTCAAGGAGGGAACATACCAAACACATGGAAGGAAGCATACATAACTTTGATCCCAAAGCCAGAAACTGATAGACTAAACATTAAAAATTATAGACCTGTTTCATTGTTAAACAATGATAAGAAATACTGACAAAACAGATTGAAAAGAAGTTTGAAGGACCTGATTCATAAGGATCAAGCTGGGTTTCTCCTCGATAGACAACTTAAAGACAATGTAGGACATATTGTAAACATTATAGAATATTTGGAAATTACAATACCAGCTGCATTAATATTTATTGACAGAAAAAGTGTTTGACAATGTGTCGTGGCAATTTTTGTTAAGAAGTATGGAAGCAATGGGGATAGAGAGTTCATTCATGAAGGGCATAAGAGCTATATATTCCAATCAAACAGCTAAATTGGTTGTTAATAATAATTTGACAGTCATTTGATATTATGAAAGGAACAAGACAGCGATGCCCTCTATCTCCCTTGCTGTTTATAATAGTTTAGAGGTAATAGCAGATAGGGTGAGAAAAGTATCAGATATGCGTGGAATAAAAATTGGAACTAAGGAGTTTAAACTAAAAGCTTATGCGGATGATCTGGTACTATCCTTAGAGCAGCATTTCCCAACCTTGGGCCTCCAGCTGTTTTTGGACTACAACTCCCATAATCCTCAGCTAGCAAAACCAGTGGTCAGGGATGATGGGAATTGTAGTTCGAAAACAGCTGGAGGCCCAAGATTGGGAAACACTGCCTTAGAGGAACCTCAAACTAGTGTTGGCAAAGTACTGGAAGAACTAGAGGATTTGGGCAAACTATCAGGATTCAGATTAAATAAAATAAAGACTAAAATGATGGTTAAAAATCTGGAGAGGAATGCGATAGAGCAATTAGAACAGAAGTGTGGAATTAAAGTAGCGAAAAAAGTAAAATACCTAGGAATCTGGTTAACAATGAAAAACATTAATTTAATTCGTGATAATTATACTTCAATATGGAAAGAAATCAAAAGAGACCTGGATACATGGAATAGATTAAAGCTGTCCTGGATCAGGAGAATGGCAGCGATTAAAATGAACATTCTTCCGAAGACGTTATTTTTATTTCAAATGATCCCTGTGATTAAGGGGTCATCTCAGTTTAAGGATTAGCAAAAAACCCTATCAAGATTTATTTGGCAAGGAAAGAGACCAAGGATCAAATTTCAATTATTGACAGACTAGAAGGAAAGATGGGTTGACAGGGTGGCTACAATACCATCAGGTAAATGGTTTATTTAGATTTTTTTCTAGTAGGCAATTGATTTTGGTTACAACATAGAATATGATAAATGGGTAAATTTATGGAATAAAGGGATGAAATTTACAGCATGCTCCACTTTAAGGGAAAACCTGGAAAAAATGATGTACCGGTGGTAGATTACCTCGGTCAAATTGGCGAAAATGTACAAAATGGGTAAAAAAGCCTGTTGGAAATGTAAACGTAAGGATGGGGATCTCTACCATATGTGGTGGGTATGTGACGAAATGAAAAAAATTTGGGATCTAATATATAATGAACTTAAGAAACTTTTTAGGTACACTTTCCCGAAAAAAACGGAGGCATTCTTACTAGGGATAATAGGGGATGAAATAAAAAAGGAGGATCATAAATTATTCCAATACGCTATGGTAGCAGCTAGGGTTCTTGTAGCCCCAAAATGCAAGTCATCGGAGATCCCAACAGTTATGGAACAGCAGGCTAAACTTTTTCAATATACGGAATTAGCGAAAATGACATAAAATTCAACAAAAAGGGGCAAAGTTTGTAGAAGAATGGGGTAAATTTGTAACATGTATAGGAATAAACTGTAGAAGTTTAAGAACTGCAGCAGGGTTAACATAACTTGTGACGTGTATAGGAAAGTAGAAGAAACTAAGAGAAAGCCTCTCCTCCTGCAAGAGGAGAGGTGGTGTGGGCGGGATGCGATTTCTGCCTCATGCAGGGGGCGTTATGCCCCCTGCCCCCACTCACCTGGCTGGCGCACCACGCCCACAGGTAAGCGCCCAATCGGGTGGCTTGGAGGGGCATGGTTTGCAGTTTAACTTACTGCTGCGCCAGCCATTCTGCCTCATTTTCCGCCTTCCCGTCGCGAGTCAAGAGGTCGTTGTCGCTATGCTCAGGGAAGTACTTTGCCACGAGGCTTGGAGGGGGGGTATTGCGTTCTCTTGCTACTGGCCGGCTTAATCTGAGCTCATTCGATGTTAAATCCACCTATTTTCCCCCTCTCCTGGTGCCTGAGCGATCGCCAGCCCTTTAAAGCCAGCTATTTTTAAAACCACCCCTTTAAATCCACCAATTTTTCCCTCTACTGGTGCCTGGCAATTGCTAGCCCTTTAGTGATCGCGGGGTTCCCTGCTAGCTGAACGGTGCAACTTTGAGACTGCTACTGTGTGTGTGTTTGCCTGTTCCTGCTTCTCAGCTCCGTGGGCTTTTGGAAGCCAGCTACCCCCCTCTGTTCGTGAGCTTTTTCCAGCTCCTTTCAGCTCCCTTCCTTCCTTTCTTTGCTTGCTTCAACCCACGTGGCCGCTTGTTCCTTATCTTCCCGCTGAACAGCTGACGGGTGCTGCTCAAGCCAAGGTGTCTCACCCTTTGCTGGGGGGGGGGTGTCTCACTGTGTTATACAGAGCCCCTAGAAGAGGCAGGTTAAAGAATTGGTTGTCAGGTTAAATAATACAAGCAGTCAGTTAAGCAGCGTGAAATTTTATTCACATTAGCATCAGTTTGATAATAATAGTATTAAAGTCTGTTATTTGCTATTAATACATTGTTTAATTGGCACTTATTCATTCAGCCATAGCTGGTACTACAGCGGTCATTAATTGAACAGACATTGAATAATATTTAGTTATCTACTTTTGGTCTGAACAATCTAATTGGATTACAATCAAGGGAATACTTATTAATATTCCATTAATTAATCGTTAAGTTGGTAATACTGATTTAATACGCAGTTGGATTTATACGGATAAACGGATAAATCGATAAACTTTTTTTATTTGGAGTAGATAAATAAATGTAATAATAAATAAATTAATAGTAATAGTAATAAAATTTTGAAATAAAATATTAATAAAAAAATAAATTAAAATAAAAAAAAATTTGAAATAAAATATTAATAAAAAATAAAAAATAAAAAACAAAATAAAAAAATTCTAAAAATTTCTTTTCTTTAATAATAGATAAAAAAGGGGGGAATATAATAGATATATATAAAATAAAGGTTAATAAATAGAAGTAGAACAAAACAGATAATAGCGACGCAATAAATAGCAGGCACATTTTACTTGTGCACGGCTTAGCTCATGGCGCCTAAGAGGAAGCGTGCGGCTGCAAAGGAAAACCCATCACGGGCGCAAAGCGGAAGGAATAATAACCCAAAGCACACCTCACATTTTCTCAAAGCCTTCAGATTATTCATAGATGATTATGAGCAACGTTTCCCCGATCGAAACCCGAGCCCACCCCTATCTCCTGACACCATCCTGATACAATTTCAGATAGCTTAGCCTATTCACAGGTTGTTCCAGAGAGCCCGCCTTCTTCACAGTGGGATGACCTTCCCAGAACCTCTGCCACCCTCTTTAGTGACTCTCAACTGACAAGGGCGCGTGCAAGCACCAGAGGCAGGGCAGAGCCCGTTCAGACTTGGTTCCAGTCACGTTCCGCAGCATCCGCTCCTCGGGGACGAAGCGGGAATGCTGCAACTAAGTCATCTTGTGCTAATAACCCTGTCACTTCTAGTTCATTTAGCCATTCACAGGATAAGCAGCCCAGAGTTCAGATCCTGGAATCAGGCACATCATTTGCGGCTGAGGAGCAGCAGCAGTTGGAGGAGGAGCCCCGTGCGGTGACAGAGGATAAGCCTTCCGGCAAAAGACGTGAGAAGCAGCACATTTGTAGGACCGATGACACGGATGATGAGACAGGTAGCTCTTCTAAGTATGATAGCAATGCCTCCCTGAGTTCCTACTGGGGTAGAGAAGAGGAGATCTCTGGTCTCCCCGATTGGGCTCTCACCAGGAGGGCCAACTCCCATCGTAAAAAGTTTGGGGGAACCCAGGAGTGGAAGGATGGGGCTCTTATCAAAGAATCAACTACACCAACTTATTCAATTTCAGATGTCATCCCGGGGGATCATCTCTCCCCAAAACTGCAGGCAAAAAATTTAAATGGGGAGTTTGTAGACATGTTTAAATTGGTTCCTCCCGCAGAGGAGTTGGGGAGGGGTGAAAAGAGGCCTTCTTATGGGAAGCGGAAAAGCTAGTACCCCCCAGTCCCTAGGACTTTCGACAACTGGCTGGATGGTTTTCAGGCTTATATGGGGACAATTGTGGCAGCCTATCCCAAATGAGTGGTTCACTTGATGGCTTACCTGTCGCACATCCGTACGGCTTATGCCCTTTTCGGGGAGGCCGCCATTAGCTATGGTAAGAAGTTCTGCAGGAAGGCTTCTAGGATTCCATTAGTGCACTGGGACCAAATTGAAAACGGCATCTGGTCGGTAGCTGTGGGTCCGTATGTCGAGAAGAAGCAGGTTGATTCTTATCGTTTGGCCAGGGCTGACCTAAGGAGGGACCTTAAGCGTAAGGTATGTTGGGAATTTAACAAAGGGTCATGCCAACGGCACTCTTGCAAGTATCCTCATGAATGTGAAAGATGCACTGGGGCCCACTCAGTTGTAGCTTGCTTTAAGGGAGGAAAGCAGCCCTTTCGTGGAGGCCGGGGGTTCCACCACTCCAGTTCCAGGGGAGCCCCCGCGGCTGGAAACAGAAAATAAGGTAGTTCTGGAGCTAGCCTTTTCCCCGATCAAGCTGGCTCCTCTTTGTGACCTTCTATCCTTTTACCCTGACAAAAACGCAGCTGCCTATTTTTGGGAGGGATTTTCCAGCGGGTTTCGAATTCCAGTAGCAGGTGCCTTAATAGCAAAGGATTTCCCTAATCAGAAGTCTGTTAGGGAGAGGCCAGAGGTAGCGGAGAGGAAGATAGCGAAGGAAGTAGGTGCAGGGAGAGTAGCAGGCCCATTTAATAGCCCTCCTATCCAGAACTTGCACATCTCACCCGTAGGCATCGTTCCCAAAAAGACCCCCAGAGAATTCAGGCTAATCCACAATCTCTCTTATCCAAAAGGTGGCTCTGTAAATGATGCCATTCCACCGGAACTATGTTCAGTTAAATATGCCACCTTTGACCAGGCGGTAAAACTTATTAGGGGTTTTGGTCATGGGGCACTCCTAGCGAAGTGCAATATAGAATCAGCCTTTCGTCTTTTTCCGGTTCACCCTGATGACTTTTGGTTGCTAGGATTCAAATTCCAAGCAAAGTATTATGTTGATAGGGCTATGCCAATGGGCTGTTCAGTAGCCTGTTCGGCTTTCGAAACATTCAGCACATTTTTGGATTGGGCCTTGTGTTTCAGAACTAATTCTACCGGGGTGACACATTATCTTGATGACTCTCTTCTCGTGGTGAAGTCTGATACTGGGGAATGTGCCTCCCTGCTTGGGACCTTTTCAGCTTTAGCTCAGGATCTGGGTGTTCCTCTCACAGCTGAAAAAAACTGAGGGCCCTACTACACACCTCACCTACTTGGGCGTGGAACTTGATACAATCGCCCAATCATCCCACTTACCCAGGGAAAAAATAGACGCCCTTCTGGAGACAATCCGTAAGACCATCACGTTAAAAAAGGTCACTCTTAGGCAAATACAATCCTTGTTAGGTCATTTTAATTTTGCCTGCAGAGTAGTTTCCCCAGGACGCCCCTTTTGCTCCCGCCTAGCCAGGCTTTCAGCCGGCCTCAAACATCCGCACCACAGGGTCAGACTTCCTAAGCCAGTTAAGGCAGATCTAGAGATCTGGATTACATTTCTGAATCACTACAATGGAGTATCTTTATGGCAGGAAGTCCTTAACTTGTCCTCAGATTTCCAGGTTCAATCAGATGTAGCAGGGTCCCTGGGCTTTAGCTTGTTCTTTAAATGACAGCGGTGCGCTCAAGCAATGGCCAGCGGGTTGGCAGGGCAAGGCTATCATGCGGGATCTCACTTTTCTGGAGTTTTTTTCCATAGTCGTGGCAGTGCATATCTGGATGGAGGAATTTCGGGATCGCCGGGTGTGCTTCAGAACTGATAACCAGGCGGTGGTTAACATACTGGCTAAGCAGTCATCTCGTTCTGAGAGAGTGTCATCCCTGCTACGGTCGTTCGTCCTCCGGTGCCTTGAGTATAACATTATTTTTTCGGCTAAATTCATACCGGGGGTTAATAATGATATAGCAGGTGCCTTGTCTCGTTTCCAGATGACTCGCTTCCGATTGTTAGCACCTGGAGCTCAACTGTTGCCCGAACCCTTTCCGGAGCACCTGTGGAACCTTGGAGATGCAAACCGTCTTCAGAAAAGGTGTTTGGATCTGCAGCCACAGTATTGTTCATTGGGCCCATGTCCGGTCAGCAAGCCACTACCTCGCCCCTAATCTCGGGTGAGTTTTTTCTGGTTTTCAATGCGAGGCATGCGTTGGGAAAAACTCATGCCATTGCTGAAAGGAAAAGTTGCCGCATTTGGCCCCCCTGAAATCCTGATCCTTCAACTGGGGGAGAATGACCTCGTCAGCAGGAGTGTGGACTTGTTGTGGAGCATAAAAAAAGACTTGGACGAGCTTGCTGCTTTATGTCCCGGAACAACCACGTTCTGGTCCTTCTGCAGTGCGCAGAACATTATGGCCATTGAAAAATCCAGAAAACTCTTAAATCGTGCGATAGCCCAAAAAGTTTGCTTTATGAATGGCCTAGTTATTTCTCATGATGGTATCTGAATAGGCGATCATGCCTTGTTCCGGGATGATGGGGTTCATCTTTCAGATCAGGAGAATGATATTTGGTTAGGTAGCATCATCAGCAGAATTAGGGATTGGTTACAGCTGTGAGGGTATTGGCGGCGAGCCTCTTGGGCTCGGGTGGCGGTTAGGCATTGGAATGTGTTCATGGTGTGTGAAAGGGCTAGGTGTGGCCATCGCCTACCCCTTCAATTTTGGGTATTCCGTTAAAGGAATCCGGCAGTCGTGGATCCTGTCCGATGCCTCTGTGGCGGGACCCTCGGTGACATCAGGGGAGAGCTTATATTTGTATTAGCATCAACAGGCTCCACCTTCTGGTGAATAAACCCCCTTTCGGGCTCACCCCCTCTCCGAGTGGGTGGAGTCTATCTGTCGTGGTCCAATGCTTCTAAGCCAATACCTTTCACTTGCTGTGATCAATAAAGTTGTGGCCTTTTCTTGCCCATTAACCTTATATTCCGTGTCAGTGTGTCTTCATTTCACAAAGCGGGGATTGGGTCCTCGAACCACAAGATGTATATTAAGAAAACCGCAACTGGGAAGGAAGTCGAGGCGTGATTCTACGCAAAGTAAATAAGATGACACTAAGAATGATTTATTTTGTTTTCTTGGAAAAAGTCAATAAAATGCATTAAAAGAAAAATGAAATGACTTGCCGGGATATGGGGGTGCGCCCTTGAAAATGTACATGCCAATTTTGCACTCCTTAATTTGTGGAGTGTTAGCTGAGCTGATGGGCCATCTCCCTTTGTCCCAAGCAATGACTTGAGCGTTTTAAAAAATTGATTATGCAAAGGCATGGGCTTCATGCCGAAAATTATAGATGGGCCTTCGGAAGGGGGATAAGTCCAACCCCTCAGACAGTATTTCTGCATCTTCTGCGAAAATGCCCCAGAACTTTGACTTGTGGCTTTCAGCTGAATGTGTCCATACTTTAGAAGGACTAAAGCAACTGGTGTTAAAAGAACAGTTTATGCACCAATTGCCTCCCGAGATTGCGAGCTCTTTGGACCAGGCGACAGAACTCGCAGAATTCTTTAAGCTGAACCAGTCCCATTTGGCGAATAGGGGACAGACGGGCGGGAATAGACCGACAGCATCAGCTCCTGCTGGGAAGTCTGCTCCTCCCGCCAGAGACCAAAGTAAGGCCACTCCCATGCCTGCAAAAGACTTCTGTAGCGGGAGGGGAGTGTTCTACAATTTCTCCTAGTTCAGGACTGTTTCTATTGTAAAAAGCCTGGCAACGTAAAAGCCGCTTGCCCCCAATTAAGTGAAAAGCCTCCAGTTCTAACTTCAACTCCTGCTGTGCGACCTGCGAGCAGAGGAAGATTGGGAAACAGAACAGCAAAGTTCAGGAACTGGGGAAAACCAGTTGGCTCCAGCTAGATGGTAGGACAGGTGAGGGAGGGGCGAGTGGCTGCAGCATTACTACAGATGGTCTGCCCCGCCACTTAATGGATCCAATAGGCTTCCAGAGAGTGGTAGATGTGTTATCCCAAGTTGATGGCCTTTCAGCTGATTCCCTGGTGGCCCGCTGGAATGCGGAGTTAACGAGGGCTATTGACTGTCTGGTTCTGAAGCGCCCTCTCCGATTGAATGGAGCCTGGACAGCCCCGTGGTTTTCCACGGATCTGAGGGCGATGAAACAATCATTGAGACGGCTAGAGCGCTGGTGACGGAAAACTCATTCTGAATCAGACCGGACACAGGCTAGAGCTCAATGTCGAGCCTACCAAGTGGCAGTGGGAACAGCGAAGAGGGCCTTCTTCACCGCCTCTATTGCATCTGCAGAAAACAGCAGCAGGAGACTCTTTCAGGTGGTTCAGTATATCGGAACCACCTGCATCATCGGGGTCTGGTAGGGACCCCAAGATCTCCTGCAATGCTTTTGCCAAGTTTTTTCAGATTCAGAAGGAGGTAGACTCCACCAGGGCGGGAGACTGCTAGAGTCCTGTCTAGTCTTGTTACATATGATCAATTCCAATCTGTTACCTCAGAGGATGTGGACAGGTTGCTTGGACAAGTGAAACCAACCACCTGTCTCTTTGATCCTTGCCCATCCTGGCTGATAAAAGTGAGCCAGGAAAGCCTAGGTAATGGGCTCTGTGGGGTGGTAAATGCTTCCCTCTGTGAGGGAGCCTTCCCAGGCCTGCTGAAAGAGGCGGTCATTAAACCGCTTCTTAAAAAAACATATTCAGACCCGGCCAATATGGCCAACTATTGCCCAGTCTCAAATCTTCCATTCTTGGGTAAGATGATTGAGCGGGTGGTTGCTGAACAACTCCAAGCACGCCTGGAGGATGCGGACCATTTGGATCCCTTCCAATCGGGATTCAGGCCTCACCATGGGACTGAAACTGCCTTGGTCACGCAGGTTGATGATCTCCAGCAAGCTAGGGACAAAGGTGAGAGCTGTTTCCTAGCTCTGCTGGATCTCTCAGCGGCCTTTGACACCATCAACCATTAACATCCTTCTGGACCGTCTAGAGGAGCTGGGGGCACTGCTACATGGTGGCTCCGCTCCTTTCTCCTGGGCCGTGTACAGAAAGTGGTGTTGGGGGTGGGTGTTCAGACCCCTGGGCTCTCACTTGTGGGGTGCCTCAGGGTTCCATCCTCTCCCCCATGCTTTTTAATATCTATATGAAGCCACTGGGAGAGATCATCAGGGGGTTTGGGCTGGGTGTCCATCAGTATGCAGATGACACCCAGGTCCTGTGTGAGTGCCTGAAGGCGGTTGGAGGATGGATGGCGGCTAACAGATTGAGGTTGAATCCTGACAAGACTCAAGTACTATTTTGGGGGGACAGGGCGGGTAGGTGTGGGGGATTCCCTGGTCCTCAATGGGGTAACTGTGCCCCTGAAGGACCAGGTGCGCAGCCTGGGAGTCATTTTGGACTCACAGCTGTCCATGGAGGCGCAGGTTAATTCTGTGTCCAGGGCGGCTATCTACCAGCTCCATTTGGTATGCAGGCTGAGACCCTACCTGCCTGCAGACTGTCTCACCAGAGTAGTGCATGCTCTAGTTATCTCCTGCTTGGACTACTGCAATACGCTCTACGTGGGGCTACCTTTGAAGGTGACCAGGAAACTGCAATTAATCCAGAATACGGCAGCTAGACTGGTGCCTGGGAGTGGCCACCGGGACCACATAACACCGGTCCCGAGAGATCTGCATTGGCTCCCAGTACATTTTCGAGCACAATTCAAAGTCTTGGTGCTGACCTTTAAAGCCCTAAACGGCCTCGGTCCTATATACCTAAAGGAGCATCTCCACCCCTATCATTCAGCCTGGACACAGAGATCCAGCGCTGAGGGCCTTCTGGTGGTTCCCTCATTGCGAGAAGTGAGGTTACAGGTAACCTCACTGAGGGCCTTCTTGGTAGTGGCACCCATCCTGTGGAACACCCTCCCTTCAGATGTGAAGGAAATACTAGGAGGAGATAAATGTTTTAATAACTGGAAAAGAGATTTGGCCAAATTTGTGTGGTCAGGGGAAAAACCAAAAATAAAACACAAAGTAATGATAGACAAGAAAGAGAGAGGAGGATTTGACCTCCCTGACATGGAGTTATATCATGATGCAGTGGGTCTGACCTAGCTAAAAGAATGGATCAAATTAGATGACTCGGATATACTGGATTTAGAGGGAGTAGAGATGAGATTTGGATGGCATGCCTATCTAATAGATTAAAAAGTCAAAGTACATAAAGGCTTCCTAGGGCATATAGTCAGAAGGCTATATATAAAATATGGGAGCAATATAAAAGACTCCTAGAACCAAAAACTCCTTCGTGGGCATCGCCGGCAGAAATTGCCATAGTGAAAAAATTAAATATGAACGAAAATTGGGCTACTTATAAAATTGTATTAAAGAAAGAAAATGGAGAATTGGAATTAAAGGATGGTTCCAATATATTCAAATTAAGTATAGATTAGCGAAAGATAAAAAGTTAGGATTTGAAAAATAAATATCAAAATTCGATAAATACTTGTATAATCTGATCTTAGAGTGGAAAACAAAGGATGAATTGGTTAAAGCATCCATGATTAAATGGGTGCAAGATATTGGAAAAAATGTGGAAAGAAGATATGAAATTCACTATGTGTTATATATTGAAAGAAAATTACCTCAAAATACAACATAGATGGTATTTAACACCTGAAAGAATAGCAAAAATGAATAAAAATTGTAGCAATGTCTGCTGGCAATGCAACCCTGGAAAAGGTACTGTGATACATATATGGTGGAATTATTTAAACATCAAACAATTTTGAGAAATCTATAACGAAATGAAAAAATGTTTACGAAAACACCAGAAGGTTTTCTATTGGGAATAGTACCAGGAAATCTAAAGGAAAAAGACAAGACAGCATATTTATAGGCAACAGTAGCCGCTAGGCTATTGATTGCGAAAAATTGGAAAAGTGGTATTATACCGACAAGAATAGAGTGGCTTGCCAAATTATTGCAGTACTACAATATATCCAAAACAATGGGAGAAATTGGAAGGATCTCAAAAGAGAAAATATCGACAGGGATTGGAAGGTGTTTAAAGGATACTTGCAAAACCATATTGAAAAATCAGAACTCCTATTAGAATAAACAAGTTCCATTTTAAATACTGGAATACTAAATAAGATGGATAACAATGCGTAAGAGAAAAAGCATGAAATTAGGTTAAAGGTATGTGAAAGAAAGTAATAGAAGTGGAAAGAAATTGCAATTGAGTAGATTGGAAGTCTAACACAAAGGTGGGGTGAGGGGTGGTGGATGGTGATGGGAAAAGGAATTATCTGTGGGACTGAGTGTAGGTATGTTAGAACATTTTTAAGGATTGTATGAAATTTATGTTTGTATGTTTGTTTATTTGCAATATACAAAAAAAAGTTACACTCAGGCAAATTCAGTCCTTGCTAGGCCACTTGAACTTTGCCTGTTGGGTGGTAGCCCCAGGTTGCCTTTCTGCTCACGGTTGGCTAGGTTATCTGCAGGGCTGCTGTCACCACATCATAGGGTACGCCTTACAAAAGCAATAAAAGGAGATCTCAAGGTTTGGCTTGGCTTTCTAGAAAATTATAACGGAATATCTCTCTAGCAGGATACTTTAAGGCTTTCCACTCATTTTCAGGTTCAGTCGGATGCCGCAGGATCTTTGGGTTTTGGGGTGTTCTTCAGGGGTCGCTGGTGTTCCAAACAATGGCCAGCCAGTTGGCGGGATACTTCCATTACCCTGATGTTGGGAAAGATGGAGGGCACAAGGAGAAGGGGACGGCAGAGGATGAGATGGTTGGACAGTGTTCTCGAAGCTACCAGCTTGAGTTGGACCAAACTGCGGAAAGCAGTGGAAGACAGGAGTGCCTGGCGTGCTCTGGTCCATGGGGTCACGAAGTCGGACACGACTAAACAACAACAAATTCTGCTAGAACCTGAGGACTGAAACAGACCAAGGGTGTTCTGTTGTCAGAATAGATGAATGGATTTATTAGCAGAAACATTAGGAGGCAGCCAGAAATGGCAGATAGAGCTGATTGGGTGGGGGGCTTGTATACAGATTGAAGTGAACACAGAATAGAAAGCTATGCTGTGCGCCTACAGTTCAAGGCAAAATTAAACACCTGAGCAACAACCAACTCTAAATGCCCACTGTCCTTTTAACAGCTGATCTTAACACAGGGGAACAAGCAGGAGTAAAGCTGCAAGGGGGGGGGGAACCTATTTTTGTATTGCTTTGAACTCTTCATGGTTAAGTATTCACAAGTTAACCCACATTATTAAACTGCAAAAAGAATATGCTGTTCATTAGTATTCAGGAAGTATCTTTAGAACTTACAGTTTATTAGCGACTTATGAATTGTTTGCTCTGAACGCTGTTTGCTTTTATTCAGTCTTGCAGGCTTCATGATCCCCCGAGGGGATGAATGAAAGCTTTCGCTTTTGAACAAAGACAAATGCATAACTGCAGTGCCAATGAACAGTGTGGTGTTGCAAATCATAGGTCACTATAGTTTAAACAAACTTATCAATAAGGATTATCACAAACTATATCAAGTCATGTTCTGCATTTAGAGCAAACTTAAGGAAGGAAATTCTGGCTAATTTGCATTCCCCATCAGTAGAAGAGTAGTACTCTCAGTGTTCAGAGTACGACATCTCCCTCCCTAGCGCCACCCTCTGTCCCCGACCAGAAATAAAGGAGTACAGCCATTTTCGGGCTGTGCTGTGTATTTCCACGCTGGCAAGGCGGTGGTCCAGATGACAGCACTGTCATCTCTGAGGTAATAAATGCCCTTAGAAAAGCCGGTATAGTGGCTGTCTGGTATGGTGGCTATCTGTTGAGACAACAGTCCTCCCCCTTTAAGGCTAGCTTGTGGGTTTGTCTGCAAAGCTGTTAGCAATTCTGGAATAATAAGCTCAAATACAAGTGTTTCTCATTAAGGTCTCAAGGCCGTTATCGTTAATCCAAAGCCCGTAATGGGAACAGAGATTGATTCCTTTGGGGTGGGGGGTAAGGGTGAACACCCATAGTTAACACTCTTAAATCTGGGTTAGGACTGGTAGGCGGAAGCTCCATCATGAAGGGATGATCAGTGCCTGTTCAGACCTCAGTTGGCATCTTGCTCTCCTGCTCATAAAATGATTTTTGTGTTTTGTGTTAGGCAACCAGATGAGGTAATTTTGCTTTAAAGGTTTTTTAAAAAATACTATAAAACTGACTTTGGACTGCATTTCTGAACCTCCTGATTGTGACTGCACTTCACGTCCAACCAATACCATGAATTTTCTATCCATTTCAGTGTGAGATTGAGCTCCCATAGCAGAGGCATTATTTTTAAGTACGAATACGTGATTGGGTTGGATCACGGGTGTCAAACACAAGGTCCGCGGGCCGAATCCGGCCCGCCAGACCTTGTCATGTGGCCCGTGTAGCCGCCGTCGGCCTTCACCTTTTATTCTCGCTTTTTTTACACAAGCCGGCTCTTCAGCGCATGCGCGGCAGCCTACAAGCCAGAGAACGTCTGCCCTCTAGCGGCGCCGGCCGTTCTACACAGGAAACCTCCACTTGTTTTTATATTGAGCGCATGCCATCCTGTGACAGATCCAACGGCTGCCTGAACCCTTCTCTCCTGTACTGTAAGTACATATGATGTATGGGGGGGAGGGGGGTCTGTTTATTGGGGGGGGGGTGTCTGCTTATTATTCTGCTTAAAAGTCTGAGCGGTAAACTTTGGATATACTAACCACTTCCGTGTCACTTTACAGTGGTATAGGGACCATAAACTACAATCAAATAACCCAAAAATGTCCAAGAAAAGTTGATGCAGAGGGAAGGCAATTTCAGGAGAGATGGGAAAGTGAATACATGTTTGTGATTAATGGAGACAAGCCGGTATGTCTCATTTGCTATGAGGCAGTGGCAGTGATGAAGGAATACAATTTACGCCGGCACTTTGAGACCAAGCACGGAGCCAAATTTGCTAACCTTAGCCACCAGGAAAAGCAACAAAAGGTCCAAGAATTAAAAGGTAGCCTGCATTCTCTTTTTTTTTTTTTTTTTTTTTTAAATCATATTTATTAAAGTTTCCAAAAATATAAAAATACAAAGAAAATAGACAAAAGCAAACATAAAATTAAAACCCTTCCATTCAGTCCCTACGTTCTGGGACTCCCCCCCCCCCCCCCCCCAATTGTATTCCCCTTTCCTTAATTTGGTTCTACAAGCTCTCACTCCCAATTTAAAGCTTAATTTGTTTAACCCACTATCCAGATTGAATTGTACAAATCTTACCACCGTCCCACATCATTAACAGAAAAAGAAAAAAGATTTTCCCCAAGATCCACCCCAGTTCCTTCCACAAATTCCCTTTTTTTTAAACACGTCCGATCAAAGTAAAATAACATGCGTAAGTTATGTAAAGAAATAGAAAATAAGAGATATAGAAAAATTCAAAAGATGGTTACACAGCCTTTGGATTTCAAATCTCCCCCGTCCCCGGTTTGAATTCCCCATGTCCATCAGTCTATACATTATCAGCTTGGAAGTCTCATTTCATGACCAGATTTCTCCCGATTCCATCTTGCCGGTTTTCTTTTAATTTATTAATTTAAATAATATTTAACTTCAAATGTCCAATCTAACAAAGGCCTTTAATTTCCTTGATCTTTACCACTCCTCCCGTTGTTCTTTCCGTGTCGTAATCAGTCCTTTATTCTTCTTATTCCTCACTTTCTCAGGTTTCTTGTCCTGTTCAGCTGCTAAAACTTTCTAATTCAGAAATCTAGTGTCTTTGCAGAGGTTTGTTATTCAGGAACAAAAACTTACGTCCAGTCCCTTCCTTTCTTCAATAAAAAATTCCATTGTCTTCCTCTGTAGACAAAAGACTGGTTCAGTTTTGCAGCTTTCCCAGAAGATAACAAGTCCTGTACGAATCCCAGGGTATTTTTCCACTTACGACCGTTCTTGTAGTATCCCGAAACCCCTCTAGGGGATTGTAATAACTTTGTATCCTCTAATCCAAAAGTCAAATTGTTGCTTATTTTCCAACAGTTTATATCCATATTATAGCAAATTGTAACAAAATTAACCAGCAAGGTCCTCATAACAAAATCCTCTTTATATTCTCCAGCTTTGACAGCCACTTTGACAGCTGTCAAAGTCTCCGTCTCTCTTCACCAGGCTCCACGAATCGCCCCGGTTCCCAGGGGGGGGGTTGCATTTTTTCTTCTCACCCTCCACTCTTCTCCTCCAGCACATTTCTTTTAATTTCCCATCGTGAAATTAATGATTTTTATCAGAGATATACTTCCCTTTGGACCTTGGTTACCCAGTCCTTGTTTTGGAATGCTTACAATAGGGGGGGGGATTGACTTCCTTTTTAATCGCCCCGCTCGTGCCAAATCCAAAATTTTGAACCCGGTTTCCCAATTACTCACGGGTTGTTGTTAATAGTCCAAATTTTCAATGGAAGAAGTCAGCGCTCTCCGTCGAATGGCATGCGGCTGCGCTCGGCAGGGAAAGCAGTGGACTCAAAGCACCACGCCACTCCCCGGCACCCGATCCGAAGCCTTTAAAAAGGCTCCTTCACGAGTCGGGAGGGCGCTAATGGTGCAAGCCGAGTCACCCATGTCCACGGACTCCGTGCCCGTGGTTTTTAAGGGTCCCCGCGTCGCCGGCGCGGTAGGACCCAGCCCCTGCCGAGCAGACTCCCTCCGGAGCTCGGAGGGAGTCCGCCATTCGGCGATGGCGCTAACCCGGAAGTCCTCGGTAGCCTGCATTCTCAACGGAATATTTTTGCAAAAATGACAGCAAAAAATGATGCAGCAGTGAAAGGCAGCTATCTTGTGGCTGAAGAAATTGCGCGAGCTTCAAAGTGCTTTTCAGAAGGTGCATTTGTAAAGCAGTGTATGATGAAGGTATGTGAACAGGTGTGCCCTGAGCAGAGACAGGCTTTTAACAATGTCAGCTTGTCAAGAAACACCATCACAGACCGAGTCAGGGACCTAGCCTGTAATCTTAAAACAAAGTTGGCTGAAGAGGCATGCAGTTATCTGGCATTTTCATTAGCTGTTGATGAAAGCACTGACAATACTGATACAGCTCATCTAGCTATTTTTGTAAGAGGTGTGAAGGAAGACTTGTCCGTCAGTGAGGAGCTCTTAGATGTGATCGCCATGTATGGGACAACAACTGGGAGGGACATCTTCAATGCAGTGGAGGAAACCGTAAATAAAATGAAATTGCCTTGGGAAAAGTTGGTGAGACTTACTACTGATGGCGCTCCAGCAATGTGTGGAGAGAGAAATGGCTTGGTTGGACTGTTAAAAGAGAAAATGAAAAAAAGTAATTGCCACACGCCGCTGATAACTTATGACTGCATTATCCACCAAGAAGCTGTGTGGCAAGGTTCTGCAACTGGATAACATAATGTCCACAGTCACGAAAACAGTGAATTTTCTGCGTGCACGGGGTCTGAATCGTCAGTTCCAACAATTTTTGAAGGAGGTGGGCATGGAACATACAGATGTGCCATACCATACAGAAGTAAGGTGGCTGAGTAGGAGCACCGTTCTCAAGAGATTTTTTGAGCTTTTGGAAGAAATTACTCTTTATGCAAAGTAAAGGGAAGCCCTTGTCAGAACTGTCAGATCCAAACTGACTGCGATTTTGCCATGTTGTGTGACATGAGCATCTCGCCCAACTAAATCTGAGGCTGCAGGGCCGCAAACAAGTCATAACCTCAATGTATGAGGCAATAACAGCTTTCCAGGAGAAACTGCGCCTATGGAAGCCACAGCTTGAAAAATACAGTCTTGCCCACTTTCCTATCTGCCAGAGCATCTCAACCTCATTCCCAGGTACTTTTTCATGTGCTCGATTGGGTACCAAAGTGAATTGGCTGTTTGATGAATTCAATCGACGCTTTTCTGACTTTAAAGAACAAAACTTCTTTACCAGCTTTGCCAATCCCTTCAACATCGATGTTGACAGTGCACCACATCACCTTCAAATGGAATTAATAGAACTTCAGTGCAACAGCAACCTGAAAGTGAAGTTCCAGGATGCGACAGTCGACGACTTTTACAGTCTCCTCCCCCCTGCTTTGATGCCACAGCTCCGACTTCAAGCTGCACATGTTCTGTCCATGTTTGGGAGCACCTATCTATGTGAACAGATGTTTTCAGCCATGAATCTGAACAAGACCAAGCTCAGATCACACACCACTGATAACCTCCATGCTGTTTTGCGGATTGCTACAGCACAAGACCTAACGCCAGACATCGATGGACTGACCTCAGGAAAACGATGTCAGCCATCTAGTCAGAAAAGTTTTAAAAAAGTTAATGCCTTGTGTCTGCCATATGTGTAATAAACAGTGTTTGGCAATATTTGTATGTTTTTTTAAAAAAATTACTGTCTGTTACCAAAAATCATTTTTGAATAAATTGTACAATATTTGTACATTTGAATATCTACTTGCCATTATTCTGACTATGTTTCTGCTTTCAGAGCTAGTTATTACTTACATTATTACAAAAAACAGTAATAATTGAATGCAGTGACAATAATTTATGATAATAAAGAGTGGACACATAGTCCTACAGATACAACCGGCCCTTTGAGGGTGACCAAACTGCTGATGCGGCCCCCGATGAATTTGAGTTTGACACCCCTGGGTTGGATGGTTGCCTATCTTCTTAAGTCTAACTTGCCTAGCCTGAAGGCTACCTCCAGGGCCTGCCACTTGACTTTTTGGTATGCTATTTGGTAGTTCAATCCCAGAAAAGGTAAATCAAAGCCTGGTAAACGGATTGTGTGCCATCTTTTAACTGGATGGTGAATTTGGAAGGGTTTCACGAATACATTGTCCCTCCTTGAATTTGTACGTGAGGCAGTGTTGAAATATGCAAAGAAGGTGTTGAATGGTCTCTTTAAGGTTCATTATTGTTCCACAAGATGGGTATTTCTTTAAGGGCCAGAGCAAATAACATGACCTAGTTTTATAGCTGTGAAGCAGTATAGCAGGTGCTGTTAGGTTGTGGTGATTAACCTGTTTGGTATAGTATATAAAGAGCAGCACCTAGCTCTCTCAGTACCCTGGTGGTTGGGTCATGCTTATTGATAAATTACAATTAATGTAAAAGGAGTTTTTGTTATTAAAACCTAGCTAAAGTTATTTTGCGTTCCTTGTAATGAGTGGTCTCCCCAGCATGCCTTCTGCAGTGCAACTAGTCTGCGAGTAGCCAATCACTTTATATATATATATATATATACACACATATACACGCCACACCCATTTCCTCTACAGATAATGGGTGGCTTTTAAGGCAAAAAGACTTCTCAAACTGCACCAGCGCCTGCAATATATGCCATATTCTTATCGGTATGCCCATGGTGGCTAGTGTCCTGGTTGCCCAGCCAAGGCCATTGGTGCGGATCGAAGATCTCACACGGCCATTGGAGGGCCATCGCCTGAGCAGACTGCATCACTCTGCCTAATGGCTGCACCGGCCCTGTATAGAAGTAATCGCTGTGCCACTTTTTCAACAGCCATGACTTAGTAAACGAATAAATGCTTAAGTCAAGAAAGAACTTAGCATATGAAGTTGAGTGTATGTAAATACACCAAAATCTTGAGGGAGAATTTCCTGAAGATTAAACATTGTAGCTTAATCTAAGAAGAAATCTAACATATGGATTTGAATGTTTATAAACGTATCAAACCCATGAGAATTTACTGAAGAAGCCAGACTCTTCATGGGTTAAACAGGTGACAAAACACCGTCACCCTATCTTTGTTGGGATACTGCCAGGGAGATAAAGTCCATCATGGCCCCCAAGCCGGCTGCCCGACGATCCATCGATCTCCTGTAGACACGCAGTATCAGCAATTAGCGACATGAGCTCCAGAACATTCTAGAGCCGATGCACTCTTTATCAGCAGATAATGCACAGCATAAGTCGCACTCAGGAGAGCATTATTTACAAGTTTTATTCAGCGTTGATCAGAACAAAGAAAAACATGACTGCCTGCATCAGTGTCTCCAGACACACAGCGAGAAACAAAAGCAACAGAAAACAAAAACATCCTGTGAACAGGAAATGCGCAGACTCTGACTCTCAAAGCCTGCTCCCTTTTAAGGTGGAACGGAAATATCCTAACATCCTTAACTCTTGTGCGTAACATCACTGACACTTCATTTGATCAAACCTATTCTCGTTGGAGCCTGGCTAAAGGAATATTTAAAGACTATCTTCATTTTGGACACAATTTGAATGAGTTTTCTGTTTGTGGCTTCTGTAGTAGATCTTGTGCATAGCCCTCTCAATTTTTGGATTATTAATATAAGATTTAGAACTTATAATTTTTTTTTGTGTTTTGTGTGCCGCTTATGTGCTGCTTACTTTATACTGGTATACTACGAGAATTAGCAGCATAGGTTCATGTCTTCAGAGCTTTTTCAACAGCAGCAAACCATTAAGCTATACACATCAGCAGGACTTGCCCATTTCAGGAGATCAGGGCAAGCAGCATAGGCAGGGAGAACAAAAAGACTGCTGGTTACTTTAAGCCAATCATAATAATTCCTACATTTGGCTTTTTGCACACTTGACACATATTCATTTTCTACAAGTTGCTCAGCCATTCACAAGCCTTTTCTGCCATCTGGTGGCTAGTATATGCGTGTCACACAATTTTAAAAATTGTTTGTACATTTAAACAAGGCATCTGAGCACTGGAAGCCAACAGGTACACCCAATATCTGAACCCAAAACTTAATCCTATCGATCAATGAAATTTTAAGCCAGGAGAGGGATCAATTTTTTAAAAAATTATGTTTGCATGACAGCAATGTACATACCGAGCATTAATTCACCAATAATAAAAATGAGGCATCTGGTGGCTGCACTTTTCTGAGGTCCACGGCAACTACAAAATCTGGGCTGCAAAAGCAAAAACATTACTTTTTAACCTTTGTGACTCTATGGCCTTTTTGAGTAGGTGAGATGTTTTAAATATATATAGGACTCCGGGTCAAGATGGCACCTGGAAAGAGGATATTCAATCTGTTCAGCACTCTCAAGTGAACCTAAGACAACAGATGCATAAATCTCAAAGGTGTGACCACAGGGCGTGTCTGTTTGCGAGAAGGGGAAGGATAATCCTATACTGGTGGTCAACCTTCAAAGGAGTCAGGCAAGGGTGCCTATTGGCCCCTCTACTATTTAATTTCTATCTAAATAACTTAGTATCTGCACTCAGTGACTCAGAACTCCACCTGCCGAAGCTTGCAAATCGGCATATTTCGGTCCTGCTTTATGCCGATGATGCGGTAATCCTATCTAGAACCCCCATTGGACTCAAAAGAGCACTAAGAAAGCTCACA
>CANTUW010000219.1:0-21016 GCA_947686815.1 Podarcis lilfordi | reverse complement strand
AAAGCAGGTCTATGTCACATATCACTGCCAAAGATGAAAGCCTCCAAACTGCCTGTGGCCGATACCTTGCAGGGAACTCACCAGCGCATGTGGGAACTAGCCCAGTTCTCTCTGGTTTCGTCACAAGAGATGGAGGCCCAGACTGCACGTGAAGCAGGAGACCTGCATCTTTAAAGATGGGTCTGTGTCTGCCCCTTTCATGTGGGGTGGGGTGTGATTCATAAGGCCAAAGGGGAACATGGGTGAGGGTTCTTGGAACTCCCCCACTCGCCATCACCCCCTCCTGGAGAAATACACACACAACCTCTCTCCCAGAAGTTTTTCTAGCAGCCAGGCTTACTCCCTGTATCAGAAGGTGACTAGAAGGAAAGTCTTTGGAGAGAGGGACTGGGGGGAGGGATGGGAGCAGTGGGCAGGCAGCTCACAGCTCACCACTCACCTACCATTTGCCCCTTTAGATGCCACCCCACGAATGGAGCCAACCTGTGTTTAAAGATGCTGGATCACACCTCGCTCTCTTCTGCATTGCGGCTGCCTCTCCTCTCTGCCCCAACGTCTATGTGACCTCTTTCTTTCATACTGTTTGTTATCAGCACATAGCAACTGGCCTCCAAAGAGCTGGCTGCCCTGTGAAATCATCTCAGTCATGCAGCTTCAAGGATTCCAAAAGGCCTGTTGGATTATGAACGATGCCTGCCTATGAAATCATAGCCCCCAAAGCTTATCGATAGGTGCTGTCACTGAGTGGACTGATGGTAAGCGTTAAGTTATATCCTACTTGAAAGCAGGAACAAGAATCCTGGTTGGCAGGGGAAGTGACAAGCATGAGCCTGCTTGCCGATACTGAATCGAAGAGCCAGCTGCCTGGGAAAAAACGATCTGTCCAGCTGGTGACACTAATGGCCCATCGTCAGCCCAGGGGCTTCCGATGTACAAGTAGGGGGAAACTACAAGAAAAATGCAGACAAGAGTATCAGAAGGTATAGAAGAGGAAGGAGAGGCAAAACCAGCTTCAGATTTAAGGCAGTATATCAAGTAACTTCCCTTGATTAGCTGCGTGGGTGAGAGCAAATTGTTAGCGCAAGGAAGCTCTCAAACCCAGAAGAGCAAAGGCAGTGAGATCATTCCCACCTGAGCCGGGGTGCCTCAGACACAGATCTCATTTTTCTCTCACACCTGCCGTCCCAAAGCCCCCAGCCTGTCTGTCTCCAAGGCACAAGCACACAACAGAGGAGTTGTGCGAGCCTGCCCCCTTCAGTGGGGCCTCAGGTTTACAATGGCTTTGCAGATTAAATTCCTTGACACAATCTTCAGCACTGCGCCTCATCTCAGATTTATGTATTCAGACTTATAGCTTGCATTGTGAAGACTGTGGACCAATAAAGTTATTCCTGGCAAAAATTCTTATTTATCCTTGCAATCAGCTTCTGAGGTAGGCCGCTATTAATTTCTTTTTTCTTTTCTTTTTTAAATGCTTTATTAATTTTGCAAAAAACAATCAACAAAAACAATCCAAGATCAATACAAATTACAAAAAGAAAAGAAAATTCATACATCACAGATTCCATTATGACTTCCGATCACCCCATCGTGTTTCCTGGGTTACATTATCAGCTGCACACTTTCCATTGTCTCTCATAAATTGTCTCAAATTGTCTTGGTTTTCTAAAATTTCCTACTGTCATGCAGGGGTCAATCAAAACCTGCCAGAGAATTTAGATGGTTACAATGCTCTTTTAGGTATACTCTGTAAATGTCCCATTCTCTAATAAACCTTTGTTCTGTATCATCTCTCATTCTTCCTGTCGTTTTTGCTAATTCTGTGTATTCTAGCATTTTTGCCTGCCAATCCAACTTAGTGTGAACAGATTCTCCTTTCCATCCTTTAGCTATTAAAATTCTTGCTGCATACATGAAAATTCTCCTTAGATTTTTCAGAATATCATTATTCATTATAACCAGCAGAGAGGCTTCGGGGTTTTTTGCAAAGGAAATTTTAAAAATCTTTTAAAGCTCATTGTATATTGTTTCCCAGAATCATTTAATTTTTTTACAGTTCCACCAAATGTGGATCATCGTGCCCTCTGCCTCTCCAACAAATGCTTGGTTTTATACATTTTAGCCAGTTTTGAAGGTGTTAGATACCAACGGTAAAGCATTTTCATGAAATTCTCTTTCAGGTTATAGCACGCGGTGAACTTCAAGTCTTCAAGTCACTTTGCAAACTGAACTGAAACACAGCTGACTTGCTCATTTGGTTAAAGTCAGCCGGTGAGTTAATTGGATTAATACCCAGGTTTCACAGGCCAGCTCTTAATACTCTACTAACTGGCTCTTGATTAAACCAGAAGTGACAATAAAGGTGACATGTGCCTTAATTTTTTTTCCTTTTGCATGTTGAGTAACATGCTAGAGCATTGCAGAAAGCGTCTCATGATTCATAGAGCCTGCTGCAGCAGGCAAACTTTGCACTCCCTGTCTTGTCAATTCCCTTAAGGCCATACCTAATTCTGCTGAGAACCAAAAGGCAGATCCTCTTGCTATTGACATTGTCTTTATGTCTATTAGACTCTTTAAAAGTGGCTTTCAACTGGGTTCTGGAAAAGCCCTGGTGGTTCTTTGGAGGGTTCTTCATGAGAAGATTAGTAATGGCCAAGAAGCCTCCCTTAAGTTCCTCATAGAATCATAGAATTGTCAAGTTGGAAGGGACCCCAAGGATCATCTATTCCAACCCCCTACAATGCAGGAATCTTTTGCCTAACATGGGGCTCGAACCCATGAACCTGAGATTAAGAGTCTATGCTACCTTGACGGTCTTCAGGAGACAAGGCAACATGGAAACATACTTCTGAAGATAAAACAGTTGAAAACCACTGATCTAGTATGACACCCTCCCACACTCAGTTTGCATGCTTTTCATGTTCAGTAGTTTATTTTATTTATTTAAACAAAATTAATATACTGCTTGCTTGACAGAATATCTCTTAAGTGGTTTGAATCTATCAGCACACCAACTGTGACTTGTTTTCAAGCGACTTTACAGATAAATCTGCCCATATCCAATTCAACATAGACTCTGCCCCAACTGCGGTATCTAAGCCAGAGATATGTCAGGCTACCCGTTGCCAAAATTGCTTAGATTACTCGATCATTGGATGTCAACAGGATGCCTGGGGAATCTCGTATATCAGTCTGGAGTCCATAAGGGTTTGGAACTGAGACCAGAGGAGCTATTCCTTGGAAGATTTCAGACTGAAAGTGGATCAAGAATAAAACCCATTCCCCTCCCCTTTCTCCCAGAATTTGAACATGAGGTTCAGCTCTGAAACAGATCCCTTTATATTAAACCAAAACATGCAGTACAAACCCCCAAAGTAAACATATTGCTTATCGCAAATACTGCAATTTTAAGAGACAGTTCAGTATTCATTCTTTGTTTTAAGTCAGGGTACTAAAAGCATTCAAGTTTTAAGGAAAGAACATTCACAACCCAACTGAGATTAGAAACTGTTTCCAGAGGTACTTTAAACAATTATACACACAAGGGCCACAGAAAGAAATGGATATAGATCGATTTTTGAAGACAAATGGATTACAAAAAATCTCTCAAGAAAGTAAATTAATGTTGAATTATAAAATATCTGAACAGGAAGTAGAAGGTGCCATTCAAAACATGCAATTGGGCAAATCTCCAGGTCCGGATGGGCTGACTTCTAGATACTATAGATCCTTGAAAGAGTGGTTAGTACAACCTTTAAAGGAAGTCTGTAATGAAATATTGGAAGGGAAAAGGGCACCAGAGTCACGGAAAGAAGCGTATATTACACTTATACCGAAAACAGAGACTGAAAAGACTCAGCTTAAGAACTACCGCCCCATATCATTACTTAATGTGGATTACAAAATTTTTGCAGACATTTTGGCCAAGAGATTGAAAAAAGTGCTGATGGAAGAGATCCATAAAGACCAAGTGGGCTTTCTCCCGGGAAGACACTTGTCTGACAATTTGAGGAATATAATTGATATTTTGGAAAACTAGAAGTGAACATAAATACTAAAGCAGTATTGATATTTGTGGACGCGGAGAAAGCTTTTGACAATATCTCTTGGAGTTTTATGAAGAAGAACCTACAGGGGATGGGGGTAGGCCAAGGCTTTGAAAACGGTATAAGTGCAATTTATTCAGAACAAAAGGCTAAACTAATTGTAAATAATGTGGTGACGGAAGAATTTAAGATAGAAAAAGGGACACGACAAGGCTGACCAATTTCCCACTTGCTGTTTATATCGGTCCTGGAGGTTTTGCTGAATATGATTAGAAGGGACCAGTTGGTTAAAGGTATACAAGTCGGAGCTAAACAGTACAAATTGAGAGCATTTGCAGATGACTTAGTACTGACGTTACAGGAGCCAGAATCTAGTACCAAAAGGGTTTTAGAACTGATTCAAGAATTTGGTCAGGTTGCTGGATTTAAACTGAATAAGTTAAAAACCAAGGTTTTAGAGAAAACTTAACACCGATTGAGAAAGAGAGGTTTCAGAATGAAACAAGTTTAACAGTGGTTAAGAAAGTGAAATACCTGGGGATTAATATGACAGCAAAAATGGGAACCTATTTAAAGACAACTATGAAAAATGCTGGGCTGAAGTGAAAAAAGATTTAGAAATTTGGTCAAATTTGAAGCTTTCACTGCTGGGTCGTATTGCTGCGATAAAAATGAATGTATTGCCTAGAATGTTGTTTTTGTTTCAAACATTGCAAATTGTGGACAAAATGGATTGCTTCAAGAAGTGGCAGAGAGACATCTCTAGATTTGTCTGGCAGGGCAAGAAGCCCAGAATAAAATTTAAGATATTAACTGATGCAAAGGAAAGGGGTGGATTTGCCCTGCCAGACTTTAAACTTTACTATGAATCAGCAGCTTTTTGCTGGTTGAAAGAATGGCTGCTTCTTGAAAACACTGACATTTTGGACCTAGAAGGTTTTAATAATGTATTTGGATGGCATGCATATCTGTGGTATGATAAGGTCAAAGCACATAAAGCATTTAAAAACCATATTGTCAGGAAAGCATTGTTTAATGTTTGGATAAGATATAAGGATTTATTGGAAAATAAAACCCCAAGGTGGCTATCACCGATGGAAGCGAAAGCTCTGAAAAAGCTCAATATGGAGGCCAAATGGCCGAAATATTGGGAAATTTTGGAACAAGATGGAGATAGACTGAAATTGCAGAGTTTTGAGAAATTAAAAAACGAAGTGCGAGACTGGCTTCATTATTATCAGATAATGGAGGCATATAACTTGGACAAGAAAATTGGTTTCCAGGTGGAAAAATCAAAATTAGAAACAGAACTGTTAGAACCCAAAACTAAGATTTTGTCAAAGATGTATAACTTGCTGTTGAAATGGAATACTCAAGATGAAACAGTGAAATCTGCTATGATCAAATGGGCACAAGATGTTGGACATAACATAATGATGGCTGACTGGGAACAGTTATGGAGCACAGGTATGAAGTTTACGGCATGTAATGCCTTAAGAGAGAATATTATGAAAATGATATACAGGTGGTACATGACCCCAGTCAAGCTTGCAAAAATTTATCATTTGCCCAATAATAAATGTTGGAAATGTAAAGAAACTGAAGGTACATTCTTTCACCTTTGGTGGACGTGCCCAAGGATTAAGGCTTTCTGGGAGATGATATATAATGAATTGAAAAATGTATTTAAATATACCTTCTTGAAGAAACCAGAGGCCTTTCTCCTGGGCATAGTCGGTCAATTGGTGCCAAAGAAGGACAGAACTTTTTTTATGTATGCCACAACAGCAGCAAGAATACTCATTGCAAAGTATTGAAGACACAATATCTACCCACTCTGGAAGAATGGCAGATGAAGGTGATGGACTATATGGAATTGGCGGAAATGACTGGCAGAATCCGAGACCAGGGAGAAGAGTCGGTGGAAGAAGATTGGAAGAAATTTAAGGACTATCTACAGAAATATTGTAAAATTAATGAATGTTAGAATGATGTTGGATAGAAATTAGAAGATTGGAAAAAATTTAAAATATATCTTCAGAAATACTGCAATATAAAAGAATGTTAGAAAAAGGTTGGAAAAGAATATTAGGCCGTATTGGCAGATATGGTATAATGGAGTAAGTAAAAATGAAGTGTAAAATGAGGATAGAGGAGGATTAAATATTATCAAATGTTAAAATAAGTAAAAGAAAAGAAGGTTAGAAGGATTTGCTGGAGATACGATCTAAACTAGAATACAAAGCAGGGAGGTGAGAGGAAGTCATGGAAATAAGTAAAAGGGAAAAAGGTTGTAAAGGTTTAATTTGATTTTTGTCATTCTTTATTGTAATGTATGTTTATTCTTTGTTGAGTTTTTTTTATTGTCTGTTTTTTGTAACATGTTATATCTTTTTTTTCTCTCTCTCTCTTTCTGTATGGTTTTTTTTTCTTTCTTTTTGTAACTTTAAAATTGGAATAAATATTCTTTAAAAAAAAAAAAGATGTTGGATAGAAATTAAGTGGTTTTCAGCTGTAATACTATAAGGGAATATGAAAAATGGATTATTAATAGGTAAAAATTTAACGTTACAATATTTTAAGATTAAAGATTAGGATAAACAAAGACGGTAAGGATTTGCTGAACCAACAAACTGAACTGGAATACAAAAAAGGGAGGTGTGAGGAGGTCCGGGAAATAAGCTAATGAAAAATAAGTAATGGAAAGATTGAGTTGTTTTTAGCCATTTTTATTTTTGTACTTTTTTCTTTTTTTGTTTTTGTTTTGTAACATTTTGAAAATCTTAATAAATATCTTTAAAAAAAAAAAAAGCATTTAAGTTTAAATGGGTACCGACAGCAGTAAAGCATTCCTGTTTGCAAGGCTGGGCTTCCCTGTATTGAACACAAAAGCAGTGATCAGGAAAGACTTGTGTCCCCAAGTCTGTGTTTATCATAGGCAACCTGCATCATTCAAATTGCATATGCACCATGCACAACTGGCAGTGCCAACACTATTTCAGTGCAGGCACTTTTTCTACCCAAGTATAAAGCAGGAGCTGATTCTCGCTGTAGGAAATAACCACAGATCTAATTGCTGAAGGAGTGCTCACCTTGCTGCTTTCTGTGTAAGCTCCATGGGGAAGTCAGGGCAAAGCAGCTGCAGGAGGCAGTGGTACTCCTTGGCTGTCAAGAGGTCTGCAACAGAAAGAGAAGGCTATTATTACTATTTGTGTTCATTCAGTTTATGAGTCATTTCCCACAACCATCAGAGAACAACTTGCAAAAATTAAAATAACAGTACAGAATGCAGAGTTAAAAGGCAATGTCATACAGACAAGAAGGTGGGCAAAGCATAAAAGAGACTCAACCACTCAGAAGGAAGCGATTTCCATGCCAACCTGTATTTGCCACAATCAGCACCATTTCTGTTTCGCTGCAGTTCAGTTTCCAACAAGTATTTCTTTATTTACCTCACTGCCTGCTAATTAACATAAGTTATGTAACTTACCATAACATATGTAACTATTTATGTGACTTGCACAGCTTGCATTCATTTCAATGTAAAGGAAATATCATAACAATCTTTAATAAGTCATCAATCACGTATCATTTGCATGGGGAGGGTGATGATGATGTGAAGGAAAACAATGGTGTTAATTCACTTGGCTGATTTCCAATTTCTGACCACAGACAAACACACCAACTGCAGCAATTTCCGCTTTCTTTTCCATTTTTGCTGGAACACGCCAACATTCCTTTATTTTTACATTTTTCTTTATGACATTATTCCAACTAATCAAAGCAGATGACAGTTTCAAATCATTGAATCGTTTGTGAGATGAATTCACCCCTTTGCCCACACAGCTGGAGTATATTCTCTTACCATTTACCATCTATTTATTTATTTAATAAAATTTCCAAATCCTCGACTACCCAAAAAAAATAATGGGGCTAGTGATGGCATACAGTGCACAAAGGACTTAGATCATGTTTAGAGTTTGTAGGGAGTTCCAGCATTTGGGGAGTGGAACATCTGCTTCCTTAACAGTCTAGACTCTTTGTTTCTTTATCCATAGGCTCCAAATGTTCCTTATTTACTAACACCTCTCCTCCTGCCACCACATTGCTTTCTGCCAAAAAGAAGAATCCAAATTCTGCAAAAAAATATGCATGTATGCAGTTTTCTGAGTTCAGTAAGCATATGTCACATTGTTTGACTTAGTATATTTTAAAAACAAGTTAGTTTTCTTATTACGGGAGCCAGATTTTCTTGCCAACAGAGTATGAACATGGAAAGTGACAATAGAACTTATCTTCAGTGGTATAGGTAGGCATTCCAATAGAAAAGTTGTAACAGAAAGGGCTGTAGTTGAATGGCAGATTATCAGAATTCATCTCCAGATACAACTGGGAGAGAGAGACCCATCTGAAAATCCAGAGAGCTGCTTCCAGTCAATAAAAACAATATAAAGCTACATTGATAGATGGTCCGACTCAGTAAAACATGTATCACTTAATGCACAAAACTTCCCCCAAAGAACCCAGGGAAGTGCAGTTCACCCTTCACACAGCTACAATTCCCAGTACCCTTACTGAATGAGAGTTTCTGGGATTCTTTGGGGGTCATGCTTTAAATGTGCTTTACATGCATGATGTACATAAAGTCCTGAGGGCCAAATTATATGTTTCATACAGATATATGTAAAATTAAACCAATGACCAACTTAAACAGGAAAAGTAATTTCTGGAGAGGCAATCTGGACCAGAAACGATGATGACTAAGCCCGGCCAGCCATTTCCCTGCTTCAGATCTGCCAAGTAGCTTCTCTCCTTTAGACAGTGAGAATAGCTCAGCTGGCACAGCAAGGGACTCTTAATCTCAGGGTTGCGGGTTTGAGCCCCACATTGGGCAAAAAGATTCCTGCATTGCAGGGGGCTGGACTAGATGACCCTTGTGGTCCCTTCCAACTCTACAATTCTTTGAACCCTGTGAGGGTGGGGAGCTGCCCATGATGTGGGGTTGGGAAATGGTGGTCATGGATGGGGTGCACACACAGATGCTGCAAACTTCTCCGGACCTGACTGCACACTCTTGAAACATCTTTTCTTATTTAAAAAGGGCTGTGATGGCAACATTACATGCATCTGTGTGTAATGTCTATTTTGGCCCAGTGAAGAGCCAAAAGCCCAGTGAATTAAAAGTTGCTTAAATTTGTTAAAAATCACTGGCAGGGTAACATTCGCTACCACATGCTAGGAAACCCATCCAAGCAACATCTGGCAGCATTAGGAAAGGCAAACAAGATCTAGGGGCATGTATGAAGAAGTATGGAGCACAAACCCACAGGCATTATTACTTTGGCATCCAGCGAGGCAGCTGGATGGCCTCTTTGTAATTGTGTGTGCGAATCTGGTCACTATATTAAAGGAAGGCAGAGAGACCAGATCCAAAATACACAAGACAGCCAACCCAATGATTCATCTCTTAGGGAGCTGCTTTGTGAGAGGCTGGCAGAGAACGGCCTCTGTGGCTCAGAAGTGGGGCAGGGGAGAGACGAAAGAGGTGAAGCTCAGGGAGGTTTATGGGATCTAAGGAGAATGGAAACATACTGATGTCAAAAAGCTGCTCATGATTGCATGTTCCCTGTCCAAAAGCTTGTGGACTGAAGTTAAGGAGAGGACTGGCTGAACAACAGTAATTTTGCTGTATTTCTATATGCAGAAGAATGCAAAGTATGGAAGAAAAGCCAGTAGTAGAACGAGGGCCAGGCTGGAAGCAGGCAGGCAGGATCCAAAGTGAACTCAGCGGGAGGACAGGGCTGGAAGGAACTTGGGTCACTCAGTTAGCCCTCTATAGCTCGTCCATTTTCTCACTCCAGTGTTCCATTAATGCACTTGGGATCCAAAGAGGTCCAGTCATGTGCACAGAATGTTTACGTGTGTGCACATGGAGCTAGCCAGCTTTCCCTTCTGTCTGCAGTACATGGTGCCTCATTCAACAATGCTCTAGCACATGGCAGTCCAAATTTTCATACTAAGTGGGCCACAAGAGTCCTTTGTCACAGAATCTGTGGTTTGCACACTGCCTTGTCACATAGGGGGAGCCAGGCCAAAATTTGACACACACACACACGCACACACACCCTTCACCAGTCCTTGCACTGCCTTGCCAAAGACAGCTAAGCAAGGCATTGGGCTCTGGGAAGAAGGCATGAGGCTCTGGGAGGGTCCTAGAGCCCTCCCATCTCCTTCCCAAAGGAGGTGGAAGGACTCCAGCACCCTGTCTGAACACTCACGTCTCCTCCCCAAAGCCCACCACCTTGCTTCAAATGTTGCTGAGAGGCCACCCTGCTCTAGAGGAACTCTAGACATGTAAGAGCATCTTTTCAGCAGAGGGGCCATGGGAGTGGAGTAGGCTGGGAGGTCCTGGAAAACTGATGGTGCAATGCTATTGGGGTCCTCACCTATATTTCCAGTCAATATTTCACCTATATTTCCACAAATCATGGGATTTTTCTGTTTCACAATGTACTCTATTATAGTACTCACAATTTTCCCCATTGTTGTTGAGACTTGACATACTCACAGCACAGCCATATACAGTGGTACCTCAGGTTACATACGCTTCAGGTTACAGACCTCCAGAACGAATTAAGTTCTTAACCCGAAGTACCACTGTATAGATGGAATTTTGAGTTAGTTCACAAGAGCCAGAGTACAAGATCCTTCTCATGGCAGCATTCTGCTTCCCTTCCATTCAACCTGTATTAGCTTATGGCAGTAAATGGAAGGGGACTGAGATCTCTTCTGCTGCAGACCTGGAAGATGGGGCTTTTCCTTCTCCAGCTCTGTTCTCTCTCATGGGGATTGTGTTGTTTGTACTCCAGTTGTCCCTCCAAACTTTCAGTGCTGAATTTTAATCAACAGACATTTCCTGGGTTCCCGTGACTGCTCAAAGCGGCCATGACTGAGGAGCCTGAAAATCTGACACCATCTCAAGGAAGGCGAGGGGGGGGGGGAGTTCTACTGCCCTAATAAAGTTTATAGAAACAGGTGTGGTTCTGCGGCAGAATCTCCCCCCCCCCAAGCAGCAGCTGTGTGTGTTTATGTATTATCATATGCTGAATGCTAATTCCTGGGGACTGGTTCTCAGTAAAATGATATCAAAGAACTTTCCTTTAGCTTCATTGCTGTTCCCAGTTTTGAGAGTTGTTGTTTTTTGTTTTAATTCTCAGAGGTGTAGAAACTTCTTATCGAGAAAAATGCACACTGGACCTTCTTCTGAGGAGCACAAGGCAACAAAATGCTAAATGCTCCTTTCTTTATGGATGTGGGGAAAGATGCACAAAAACACTTGCAAGCTGCAGTCCTGCTCTCTTTCCTTGTAAAGTTGTTTTGTGAACCACCAAGACCTCTGGGTATAGGGCAGTATATAAATTCAATAAACACACAACAACAACAACAACAACAACAAAGTAACCAGTAAGAAATTCTAAACTCTGCACTGAGAGACTTTGCTTGGTGGGGAAATGGGTACATCCCTCTTTTCTTCCACCACACAAATAACACCATGTGTGATCTTGCTTAATTTTGGGGATGGTGGGGGAGGGGAGAGAAATGTGACATGGTGGAAGGGAAGCAAGTACCTCACTTCATCACAGGAGATGAGAAGACAGAAGCTGCACCATCCCACCACATGAACACTTGCCAGTCCTTTTCATGCCTACAATGGGTCACTGCCTACATATTTCCACACTTTTAATCTGCAGAGAGGAGGGCTAGGAAACTTATTTTTTCACAATCTCAGGCCAGATTCCTTTAAAAGCAATGCACATTTCTGTGGTCCTTGCATAATTATTTATGGGACGTTAATTGTATTGGGAGTATCCACAGAAACACAGAACACAACGTCTTGAGTCCTGTGCCAAGCATCCTTGATTTTAAGGCAGCTGAAACTAAACCACTATATATTCCAGTTCCACTGCAAAATGGGATTTTTTTACATCAGGCTAGCCCTGGGAAGTTCATGAACACGATCTCTCTTTGCATCTGATCATCCTATCTAAACAGGCCTAGTCGCTCAGCTCATTTCAGGGATTCATTACATGTACCCTGGAGATAGTCAGGTTTTACTGTCATGATTCAGATATGAATGAAGCACACGCAGATTTGAGGTATCACACTACATAATATTGCATTGGGAGATGCTACACTAATCGTGGCAAGGTTTACCCTATTATATTTTACAGCAGTTAAAAATACTTGTAAAACTTTTTTTTAATCTTGTGAAAATTATCTAGCATAAAGTCATCACTCACTGTTCAATTATTCTGCAAGGCTAAGAGCATGATACAATTTATGACTGCAAATAAAGTTAGCTATACAGCTGCAGGTGAATTCCACATGGATTTTCATCCTTCGCAGTAATCTGCATCTTTATTAAGAGATATATGATAAAGTCCCAGTTGTTATTGCAAAACAGAAAGATGGCCAGATGTTTTCCTTATATCTTCAGGTCATGTTCAACCTGCTGCCTATCATTTAAAAAAGAAGATGGAAGGGGTGTAGGCATCTCTACTGATGTAAGTAATAAAGCTTCACTATGTTCAAAGGTAAGTAAACATGATTCTTCACTGTGTCATCTGTGGATAGATTTTTGTCATGCCTAAATTGCACCTAAACTAAGGCAGAAATTCACTTGCATTGAATTGTGAGCATTGCTATGCTTTGTTTCCTTCTCTTAGCCAGAAAGCACCATTTGTTGCCACCATTCCACATTTCTTCTGACCAGTATTTCACAATGACCCGTTGAATAATTCTGGTATTCTGGTCACTTTGTGAACATTAGAAGAGAGCTCCACTGGAGATAATGATGCAGTAACAACCACTGATATATCTGATGAACTGATATATCTTCTTGATATGCTGCAACAAGCTTCAACATTTATGAAACCTATATATTGATAGGCAGTCTTGATGGATGTTTTGAATTCTGCATGTAAGTCATTTGGAGACATTTTGCATGAGGCAAGAACTAAATGAATAAATTAATAATAATAATGACAACAACATAATCATAAGTAGACAATCTTCCTACTGGATATCCCTACTCATTATCCCACTGGAAATTCCATATCACAGACTGAGAGCTGCAGCCTCTTTGGTGTTAGCTTCAAGGGCATAAGTTTGTATTTACTCACATTCTTCTCCATAGCCTAGGCAAGTTGGTAACCCACTCCAAGGAGGTCATCAAGAATTGTTCTTGGCTGAGCATTTGTTTTTTTCCCCTTCTCCCTCCCTCCTTGGCACCAACTCATTTGCACACCCAACAGTTTGTTGATGTACCATGGAATTTCCTGGTGTGCTATCTCCTCTGTCTGTTGGTGGCTGCAGATTCCAGCCCCAAAGCCACTGAGTTCTTGTTTGTCCCCATGTCCTCACCACTGTCCCTGCAGGGCTCCTGGTAAGGACCCTGCCATACTCAGAACATGGGATAGGACTTACCACTCAGCCATATCATTTTCTCTGTTAATTGCTCATTACACAAGCAGGGATCACCAGTGCCCTTATGAGATGCCTACTATTTGCTGTGATTACTGCTTTCCAGTTAACTATGGTGAAGTCACGGAGGTCCATGTGGGAAAATGTCATTTGCCCATTGGCCTGTCCAGGCTGCCAAGAGCTGCTGTGAATAAACAGAGGTGGCTTGGGTACATCATGACCACAATTCTCCTTCCTGTCTCTTGGGCACCGAGGCTAAAATCCAGGCCGCAGTCAAGTCAACAGGACTCACTGTTGTTCTGCAGGGAGAGAGGTTGCTGGATGAATTAAGATATTGGCTGCCACAAATTACCAGTTTAAATGTTTAGTCAAAAACACACATTTGTGATACATACAATAGGCAAGTCAAAAGATAAAGCAATCTGCTCTGTACCCCAAGCCTCTGATGCCACCCATGAACTCCAAAAGGCTTGGAGTCAAGTTGAAATATTGAAGTCTGAGTGCTATCTAGGTTATTCTTGTTTTTTTTAGAAAAACATGATTCTTAGTCATTCTGCTGCATGGAGATTGTTTTAAAGCAAAAATCTCATGTTCCTCTCATGAAGCACACATAATCCTAACTAAGGGCAGAGCTTTTGTTTGAACTGCGAGAGTCCACTGGAAACCTGGCATGCCTAATTTACAGACATGTGCAGGATGCCGTAGATTGCACTTAATTTCTCACACTGGCTGGTGAAAATCTGAACATCTGCCACAACTTTAGTGTATGTGAGACACAAACTTATTCCTTGGAAGAAACAAATTTCACAAGCGCTTAAAGAACAGCACTTGTGCCAAGCCCATTTCCAGGAACAATTGGAAGTGCTGGTGGTTGCCTTTAAAGTCCTAAATGGCTTGGGGCCTGGGTACCTAAAAGACTGCCTTTTCCAACATAAGCCTGCTTGTACATGGGGATAACCTTCAGAGGTCTCCTCCTGATAACTCCACTATCTGAAGTAGGGCATGTTGTGACAGGGCATGTTGTGACACTGTCGCAGTGGTGGGGCACTGCTCTCCCCTGGGAGGGTTGACTAATGCCTACACTGGTGTCTTTTCAGTGCCCAGCAAATAACATTTTGTGTTCCTAGGCCTTTTAACTTTCAATTTTACCTGTTCTGTTTTATGCTGATTTTATCTGGTTTTCACACAGTTTTACTTCATTGTATTTCAACCTGCTATGGGTGGGTTGTTGTTTTTTAGAGTGGCATGTACATTTTTTTCAAAAAGCACACACAAGTATAATAATGAAGTGAGTTTGCAAGGGCATACACAGAATATAACTTACATCACCATCTGTACTGCAGTTATTTATTATGAAGATTTAAGACCTGCATTAAGACTAAGCAAAAACTCTTTTTTTTTAAAAGAATATTTATTCCAATTTTAAAGTTACAAAAAAAATATAGGAAAAAAAACAAACCACATACATCTTACAAAAAACAGACAGTAAAAAAGAAATAAAAAAGACAAAAAATCACAGTAGAAAATAACAAAAATCAAATTAGACCATTACAACCATTTTCCCTTTTACTTGTTTCCATGACTTCCTCTCACCTCCCTGCTTTGTATTCTAGTTTAAATCGTATCTCCAGCAAATCCTTCTAACCTTCTTTTCTTTTACTTATTTTAACATTCGAAAGTATTTAATTCTCCTCTATCCTCATTTTACACTTCATATTTACTTATTCCATTATACCCTGTCTGCCAATACGGTCTAGTATTCTTCTCCAACCTTTTTCTAACATTCTTTTATATTACAGTGTTTCTGAAGATATATTTTAAATTTTTTCCAGTCTTCTTCCATCAACCCTTCTTCCTGATCTCGAATTCTGCCGGTCATCTCAGCCAGTTCCATATAGTCCATCACTTTCCTCTGCCATTCTTCTCGGGTAGGCAATTCTTGTGTCTTCCAGTATTTCCCAATAAGTATTCTTGCCGCTGCTGTCGCATACATAAAAAATTCCTGTCTTCCCTTCGCACCAATTGGCCGACCATGCCCAAGAGGAAAGCCTCTGGTTTCTTCACAAAAGTGTATTTCAATACCTTTTTTAATTCATTATATATCATTTCCCAGAAGGCCTTGATCTTTGGGCACGTCCACCAAAGGTGGAAAAAGGTTCCTTCATTTTCTTTGCATTTCCAACATTTATTATCGGGCAAATGATAGATTTTGGCTAGCTTGACTGGGGTTAAGTACCACCTATAAATCATTTTCATTATATTTTCTCTTAATACATTGCAAGCCGTAAACTTCATACCTGTGGTCCATAACCGTTCCCAGTCAGCAAACATAATATTATGCCCAACATCTTGTGCCCATTTAATCATAGCAGACTTAACCATTTCATCCTGTGTATTCCATTTCAACAGCAGATTATACATTCTTGACAGATTTTTAGTTTTAGGTTCTAACAATTCCGTTTCCAGTTTAGATTTTTCCTCCTGGAAACCAATCTTTTATCTAGGTTAAAAACCTCCCTTATTTGATAATAGTGAAGCCAATCTCGAACTTTAGTTTTTAATTTGTCAAAACTCTGCAATTTTAATTTATCTCCAACTTGTTCTAAAATTTCACAATATTTTGGCCAGTTTGTCTCCATATTAGTTTTTTTCAATGCCTTTGCCTCCATTGGTGACAGCCACCTTGGTGTTTTACTTTCCAACAAATCCTTATATCTCACCCAAACATTAAACAATGCTTTCCTGACAATATGATTCTTAAAGGCCTTATGCGCTTTAACTTTGTCATACCATAAATATGCATGCCATCCAAACACATTATCAAAACCTTCTAGATCTAAAATGTCCACATTTTCAAGAAGTAGCCAATCTTTCAGCCAACAAAAAGCGGCTGATTCATAGTAAAGTTTAAGATCTGGCAGGGCAAATCCCCTCTTTCCTTCGCATCTGTTAATATCTTAAATTTTATTCTAGGCTTTTGCCATGCCATATAATTTTGGAAATATCTCTTTGCCACCTCTTGAAACAGTCCATTTTGTCCACAATTTGCAATGTTTGAAACAAAAACAACATTCTAGGCAATACATTCATCTTTATCGCAGCAATTTGGCCCAACAATGATAACTTCAATTTTGACCATATTTCTAAATCCTTCTTCACTTCTGACCAACATTTTTCATAATTATCTTTAAACAGATTCACATTTTTGGCAGTCATATTCACCCCTAGATATTTCACTTTATTAACTATTGTTAATCCTGTCTCTTTCTGAAACCTCTCCTTCTCAATCTCTGTAAGGTTTTTCTCTAATACCTTAGTTTTCGTCTTGTTTAATTTGAAACCTGCTACTTGACCAAATTCTTGGATTAATTGTAATACTCTTTTTGTGCTAGCTTCTGGCTCCTGTAATGTCAAAACTAAATCATCAGCGAAAGCTTTCAATTTGTACTGTTTAGCTCCGAGTTGTATACCTTTAACCAATTGGTCTTTTCTAATCATATTGAGCAAAACCTCCAGGACCGATATAAAAAGCAATGGGGAGATTGGGCAACCCTGTCTTGTTCCTTTCTCTATCTTAAATTCTTCTGTAACTACATTGTTCACAATAAGCTTAGCTTTTTGTTCCGAATAAATTGCACCTATACCATTTTCAAAACTTTGGCCTACCCCCATCCCCTGCAAATTTTTCTTCATAAAACTCCAAGAAATATTGTCAAACGCTTTCTCTGCATCTACAAATATTAAGACAGCTTTAGTATTGATATTAACTTGCAATTTTTCCAAAATATTGATAATATTCCTAGTATTATCTGACAGATGTCTCCCAGGAGAAAGCCCGCCTGGTCTTTATGAATCTCTTTTACCAATACATTTTTTAATCTTTTAGCCATAATTTCCGCAAAAATTTTGTAATCCACATTAAGTAGGGATATGGGACGGTAGTTCTTCAACTGTGTCTTCTCCACTTCGGTTTTTGGTATAAGTGTAATGTATGCTTCTTTCCACGACTCGGGTGCTTTTCCTCCCCGTAGTATTTCATTGCAAAGTTCTTTCAGCGGTTGCAATAACCATTCTTTCAAAGTTTTGTAGTACTTTGCAGTTAGTCCATCCGGTCCTGGAGATTTGCCCAATTTCATATTCTGAATGGCTCCTTCCACCTCTTGATCAGATATTGTAGAATTTAATATTGATTTACTCTCTTGAGATACTTTTTGTAATCCATTATTTTTCAAAAATCGATCAATGTCTAATTCTTTCTGAGTCTCCTGCGTATATAACTGTTTAAAATAGTTCTGAAAGCACTTCCGAATCTCTCCAGGATTCTGTATGTTCTTCCCTTCTACTACCAAGTTCGTAATCGTATTCAGCTTTTGTCTTTTTTTCATTTGCCAGGCCAGTAATTTCCCACATTTATTTGCCGATTCGAAAGTCTTTTGTTTCATCTGTTTGACCTTCCATTCTATCTCCTGGTTCATCAATTTCATATATTGTACTTGGTATAGCTTTATCTCTTTTAGAATCTCCTGTGAGTTCGGTTTCGCCCTCAGTCTTTTTTCTCCATCCTTAATTTTCTCCAAGATTTTTTCTCTCTTCTCATTTTGATATCTTTTCCTAATTGCGTTTTGTTGTATCAAAAATCCTCTCATCACCGCTTTGCTGGCATCCCAAATCACTCTTTTTTCTGTCGTGGTATTCAAATTTATCTCAAAATAATCTCTCAAATTCTTCTGAGCCTTTTTGATAATTTCCTCATTCCTAAATAAGGTGTCATTCATCCTCCATCTAAAAGCTCCAATTGGCGTTGATATCATTTCAATCTTTACTGGGTTGTGATCAGAGCAAATTTTCGGGCAAATCACCGCTTTTTTAATCTTAGGGGCCAGTCCTCTAGTTATCCAGATTTGGTCTATTCTTGTCCATGTCATATTTGCTTCAGAGAAGAAGGTTCCCTCTCTTTCCAAGGGGTTCTTTATTCGCCAAATATCCACAAGATCCATATTGTCAGTCATTTCAAAAAATGTCCTTGGTAATCTTCCATCTTTTGTCACTGTTTGTCTTTGGGCTTTATCCATATTTGTAGACACTACTCCATTCATATCTCCCATCAAAATAATGTTGTAATCCAAATAATCCAGGAGAGTTTCATGCAATTTCTTAAAGAATTCTGATTTTCCCTCATTTGGTGCATATACACCTATTATCAAAAATTTCTGTCCTTGGAACTGAATTTCAATTGCTATATATCTTCCTTGATCATCTTTAAATATAAATTTTGGTGACAGGCTTTCCTTCGCATAAAGTACTACCCCTCTTTTTTTTACATTGTCCGATGAAATGAATTCTTGTCCCAATCTTTTATTTATCAAAATTTTTCGATGTAGCCTTGTCACATGAGTTTCTTGTAAGCAAATCAAGTCCAAATGTTCTTTTTTCAATGTATGAAATACTCTCCCCTTTTTGCCGACGAATTTAGACCGTTAATATTCCAGCTTAAAACTTGTAGTGTCATTTTGTAGTTACTCTGCTTCTCCTCCAACAGCCCCCAGAAGATTGTCAATGTCTGTCGGTGGCGTTGATTTCACTTTTTTTTGCAGACTCTTATCCGGTATCGCAGTGTCTTTTCCCAGTCCTTTCTGTAGATCTTCTTCGTATGCACTCAAAAACTTGTTCTTTTCCTCCACTGATCTAATCTTGGTCTTTCTTCCTTTAAAACTAAAGGATAGACCTTGGGGGAATTCCCACCTGAAAAGGATTTTATTTTTTCTCAACAAGTCCACCAAGTCTCCAAAATCCTTTCTTAAGTCAAGAAGATGTTTTGGTATATCTTTAAAGATTTCCACTTTTGATTGTATGATTGTCAAGGGTTTTTCGTAATGCAGGCCCAAAATTTTGTCCCTTTCTTCTTTGGATCGGAGGGTGATCAAACAATCCCTTATTTTAATCTTTCTTCCTCCTTTCCCCAGTCGAAAGGCCCTCACAATCCTAAAGTCCTCTTGTTTCAATTCCGATTTCCAAAAATCCAGAAATTCTTGTGTCAAAAAGTCTATCAAGGTGCCTTTCTCCAACTCAGGAACAGCTCTAATTCTAAGATTCGTTTGTTTGTCTTTAAGATCAATCATAGACAACGTTAACTTATGTTCTGCAATCTCTTTCTGCAGGTCTGGTACCTTTTCAGTTTCCAATTGCCCCAATTTAAATTCTACAGCAGCAGTCTTTTCCTGTATAGACTTTGAGTCTTGCAGTAATCTCTGAATAGATTCCGTGTTACTGTTTACTTTTTTCTCCAAATTGTCTAATGTTTCTGTATTTAAGTCGATTTTCCTATTTGCAATGTCCACTTTCTGGTTCGTTTCTTCCACTTTCCTATTCGTCTCCCCCACCCTTGTACTTAATTGCTGTATCGATTCATTAATCTTAGCCAGAGCACTGGCTAAAATTTCCTCAGACATTCCACCAGACTTAGATTGTGTTGCCGATGCAGGCAAACCAGCAGATGATTGCCTTCTGTGTACCCAGGGTTTCCCTGATCTCAAGACTGACTGGTCTTTTTGACCATCAGCCATAACAAAGTGAAGGTCAAATTCCTTTCCCACGTCTGGTGTTCCTGTTTACAAGTGGAAAATTCCTTTCCTGTAGTTACAGGGAGTCCCACTAGGTGGACACTGTTACCACCTAGCCAGTTACTGTCCTTTTAAAATAGCAGGAGAGAGAAACTAAGTAAAAGACAAAAATAGAGGACACAATGTAGCTTTCCAATTCTTTCCAATTCTTTTCCCCAACGAAATTGGCCACAATGTATCTTCTTTGCAGCCAGCAAGCAGCTCTGACAGCTTTGACAGCTGAGACGTCCCACTGACAGATCGCTCTTTAAATCCTTAAATCTTTAAGCAGTCCGGTAGAGTCAAGAGCCTTTCCCTTATCCCTCCGAAGGGTAGATTCCACCAAAGTTCTCAGGTCAGAAAGAAAACACTTATTTCAGTTCAATTTTCCCACGTTTAGCTCCAAATCTCTATGCTTTATTCCACATACAGTGCAGGGAAGCAGACTTCCTGTTTGCGCTTCCACCGCGGTAGCCAATTCAGACTTTTTTTGCAGCTTAAAACTTTTCCGTTTTTGCCCAAATAGTCCAATTAATCCAATTAGTGCTCTTTTAATCCAATTCCTCTACTCACGGTTAAAATTTAAGTCCAAATGTCCCAGGAATAAGTCAGCGCTCTCCAGCAACGGCAACACGGCTTCGCTCAGTGGAAGGAGCGATCAGCTCGCAGCACCGCGCTTCTCCCCCGCTCCCTTCTGAAGCCTCAAAAAAAAGGCTTCCTTTCGGGTTGGGGGGGTGCTCCAAGGTGCCCGCCGAGCCTCCACGTTCGCAGGCGTCCGCGCCTGCGATTTCTAAGGGTCCCCGCTCGCCGGAGCGCACAGGACCCGATCTCCCGCTGAGCTACCCCTCCGAAAATCAAAGGAGGTCAGCCATTGCTGCTGGCGCTAAC
>CANTUW010000218.1:0-21286 GCA_947686815.1 Podarcis lilfordi | reverse complement strand
CCACAGCGTTTTTGGGGGGAGGCTTGGCGAACGGCCAACTTTGTTCTGAACAGGTCGTTCAATTCAGTGGTAGGTGACACACCATATTTCTTGCTTCATGGCAAGAAACCGAAAGTGCACTACTTCCGCGTTTTTGGCTGTGAGGCTTGGGTCCTCATACCAAAGGCCAAACGCAAGAAAGGTGAACCCAGGTCCCAGAAGATGATTTTTTGTGGGTATGAGCCAGGGACCAAGGGGTGGAGGTTTGCTTATCCGTCAGGGAATCAGTCCAGGATTCTGCTCAGCAACAGTGCTGAATTCTGTGAGCAGAGTGGCTGGGCAAGGATACATGGGAACCCTGACATCCTGTCAGAGAGTCTGCTAGACTCTGCTGATGAAGGAGAGGAAGAGGTTGAACCTGCTACTGAGGCACAGAGTCCAGGCCCAGTGCAGGCAGAGGGGAGAACTTCTCCCAAGGCTGTGAAGAGTGAGCAACGCAGTGCTCCATCTTCCCCCACAGGTTCGGCTGAGAAGTCCAGAAGGCGCAGTAAGTCAGAGGGGAGCTCTCTGATGCCAAGGACGTTCTGGCTGGCCCTAGTGGGTCAGAGGGTTCCTGAAGTAGTGCTGCGCCGTTCAGCGCGGACGACCAAGGGAAACCTCCTGAAAGGTTTGCCGTCACTAGTGTGTGGGTCGGAATGGCACAGTGTGAACCCGAGAGTTTTGAGGATGTTCAGAAACTGCCTCAAGAAGAAGCCAGGAAATGGCATGAGGCGATGCAGAAGGAGATGACCTCAATGGAGTCTCTAGGTGTGTTCTCCCTCACGAAGTTGCCGGTGGGTGAAAAGGCAGTGGGTAGTCGCTGGGTTTACCGTCTTAAGCCCACAGCGACAGGAGAACCGCAGTATAAGGCCAGATTAGTGGCGAGAGGATTCACGCAGCAGAGGGGGTTGCATTATACGGAGAGTTATGCGCCCACGTGTAGGAGTGAGTCTCTACGCTTGATCTTGGCCATCGCTGCACAAAGAGGTTTGCTGGTGCATCACTTTGATGTGGATGTTGCTTACTTGAACTCAGACCTCCAGGAGGATCTGTACATGCTTCCTCCTCCAGGGTTTGAGGGCAATGAGCGAGGTACTGTGTGGAAACTTCACAAGTCAATTTACGGCCTGAAGCAGTCGGCCAGGAATTGGAACTTGTGCCTGAATGAAGCTTTGGAGAAGCTAGGTTTCAGGAAGAGTCTTGCTGACAGTTGCCTGTTCCTTAGAGGATCAGGAGACTCACAGGAACTGGTGTTGTTTTACGTTGATGACATCATCCATGTTGGAAAGGCAGACAAACAGGTGCAGAAATTTGCCAAAGAGCTTGGGAAACGGTTTCAGCTCAAGGACCTGGGCGCAGTAAAGATCTACCTAGGTGTCCAGATAGCGAGAACTGAGGATGGTAGCTTCTTGCTCAGTCAGAAAGGCAAGATTGAGCAGTTGCTGCAGAAGTTCAGAATGTCCGATTGTACAGGAGTTCGGACACCCATGGAGACGAACTTCGTGAAAGATAGCCAGCAAGCAGAGAGTGCTGAGTTTGAGAATGCTGAGCTCTTTCAGTCAGCTCTAGGTAGTCTGTTGTATCTGTCCCAATGGAGCAGACCAGACATTGCCTTTGCTACCAACCTGCTAAGTAGGGAAGCGTCAAGGCCCAGTGTGAGTGCTTGGCACAGTATCAAGCGGGTACTGCGCTACCTGCAGCATACCAAAGACTTCTGTCTTAAGCTGCCAGCTGAAGGTGAGGCGAAGCTCACATGCTATGCGGACAGTGACTGGGCGAGTCGCAGGACCGCAAGTCTGTGTCTGGGTTGGTGATAAAGTTTGGGAAGTCACTAGTTGGGTGGAAGTCCCGGAAGCAAAGTCTCATTGCGCTGTCTTCTACTGAGGCTGAATTCAGTGCACTGTCAGATTTGTGCCGAGAACTAGAGTTCTATAGATGCTTGGTGCAAGAGATCTATGGGGATTGTAGCTTGCCCATCACGGTTTGGGAAGACAATCAGCCTTGTTTGAAGTTGGCTGAATCTGCACAATTTAAGGCCAGAACCAAGCATTTGGACATACGTTTCCGAAATGTGTGTCAGAGTGTTCAGTCAGGTTTGATACGACTGAAGTACTGTGCCAGTCACAGTAACCTGGCCGATGGATTTACCAAACCTTTAAGCTTCCAGCGCCATGGGGAGTTTTGTGGTGGTTTGGAGTTGGGGGTAAGTTCTGTACTTACGTTCCCCACAGTAGCGCAGGGCGAGAGGGGGTGTGAGGAGAACCTGAGCTTACAGGGTTAAACAGCTCAGACTGTACGCCCTGCCTACAGTTGGGAGGGGGGAGCTACGTCAGTTCCGAGAGACTAAAGTCTTTGTTCTGTCTCTCTACTTTCGCTTTTGAGGAGAGAGGACGTGTTTTCACGATGCTGTTCGCTGTGATAGATAATGGATAGCCTGCTGTAAATAAAGCTGCTTTTAGCTGCTAAGATCCTGTGTGGAATTTTATTTAAGCACACTGAAGAATGCACTGGAGTTTTTGCAGCTTCCTCTAGCCGCTGTTGATTTCAACTCTGCTATGCTCAGATGAGTCGGACTCTTGGAATGCCGAGACTCTTGGGGGAAGCGTGCCGGACCGGACGCTTATCTGAGCAATAAATCAATATATCCCAGATAAATCTCATCTCTTTCTTCCACAACCAAAAGCAGCATGGAATTAGCATTGCATTTACCAGAATGAGAAATCTGGCACAGTGCAGAGAAGCATGCAGAAGATGTAGCATTTAATGTAAATAGGGCCTCCAGGGAATAGGGATTTCCTACTAAGAAATCCAATCACTTTCTCCATGACCTGAAGCAGTATGTGTGGTGGGGATGATTACCTATGCCAGATGTTATGGGACACCAATTCCCATCAGTCCCAGCCACATGGCCAGTTCTCAGGGATGGTGGGAGCTGCAGTTCTACAACATCAGGAGAATAATAGATTCCCCATCTGTGTTTCTAATATCTGCAAATACAAAAAAACCATGTATTTCTTCCTGAACTACTTTACTTGCATGGGCTAAGAGCCCTAGGAAAGTTGTGCAATAATCAGAGGACTAGTATTTTTTAAAATACATCAGATAACTGAAGAATTTACACTTGCAGACTAATATGAAAAATAATTGTAGCAAGAAAGTAAAGGTTAATAACACTTTGATAAACATATACTATTTCTCTAAAATTGTGTCTGTATGTAATAATGAGTAACTTCTTATAAAATAAGCTGGCTTTGTTGATAACACTATTCATTATTTTCCTAAGGGACAAATGGAATTTCCCATCATAGGCTATATATATCCTGGCAACTACCTGTAAATTAAACATTACTTTTAGGCAGTGCTTTTTTCTGGGGGTACTCAAGTGTACACAGTACTGGCATCTTTTTTTCCCTAGAAGAAAAGCACTGCTTTTAGGCCCACAAGTTCTGTTTCATTCTTTAGGTATCTGAATAAGATTTTCTTTGGAACTGTGACATTCTGTAATTTGAAACATTAGAGATAATATTTCTTTCAAGACTTCATTGATATTTGGACATAATGAACAGAATACAAAGAGTGGCACCTCAACACATATTTTGTGCATTTGAATAAATGATTCTCTATTAAATAGTGTTCAACACCATTGGTAAATTTTTTTTAAAATACATTTTCCTTTATATTAGCACTGATTACATTCCAAGGTCAAAGGACTACTACCTTGGTGGCCACATTGCGACCATTACCACAATGGTTAGAGCTGAATTGGATTTTTTTTAAAAAAGGAGAAAGGAGAAAGTAATGGTGCAGATGAGCTAGTGATAGACAGTCAGTAGTCCAAAGAGAGCAAGAGAAAGAAAAGGTAAAAGAAAATAGGCATCACCAGAGTAGGGTAGCCATTTATCCTGATTTACAGAGGAGAGTCCCTTATCTGAGTGGCTGTCAGAGGATAGTTCTCTGTTTGAAGCCATTTGAATGTGTGCCTTGTCCAAATGCTGTTTAAAGGTAAAAAGAAAAACCCTAAGAAGGGAGAACAAGAGTCTTGAAGCTGCTCAAGAATAGTTGGCATCTGGGCAGCAGACTGAATAGGAACACTGGTCATCTGGTCACAGTCGTAGTCCTCCCCTTCTCTTTATAGGAAGCTCTTCTAAATATGCATCTATATATGGAAAATAGCATATGTGAATTTCATGCAAATACTGTTTTGTGTATCTGCTTTTCTTGCAATGTATAACTGACCACTCTAGTCCAGAACCAGCTGGCTGGGAAAGGAATCTGGGTCTAGCAGACACACACACAGAGAGACACACACATACCCTCCTACCTCTTCATGTCATTTTGAAATCAGTGTGCTAGCTATCAAATGTTTCTCACAATCTTCTGTAGAAACATTCACTTTTCTAGAGCTGCCTTCTATTGCTAGCAGGTGAGAGCCCACAGTTGAAATATAAAGATGTCAAAGTCCCCTAGAGATGGAAATGAGTTTACTTTCACTCATAATGTCATCCTCCAATAAAATGTCCCAGCTCTACTCTTGTTTTCTCTGTGCTTTAACCTCTTCTCTCTAACATCTGTGGCCTGGCTGTGATTTTTCAGCAGCTGTTCCCTTGTGACATGTCCCTCTTTTAACTTTCTTTTCCATTAGAAAAGCTAATCTGGGAGTTCTTTGCTCCTGCTCCCAATTCTGTACATTTAAATAGAAAATAAAAACCACAACCAGGTGGCTGGGCAGCAGAGCTAGGACCAAGAAAAGGTGCACTATTCACCATCTCTCTTATTCGCTTTTTCACTGGCCTTAGTCCTTGATGTGGCATGTCATTTAATAGTCTTCAGACCTAAAGTACAACCAACAGCACTTAATCTAGCTGTGTATTTTAAATACAGGTTGTTGTTGTGGTGGTGGTTGTTATATATTTTATAACTCACCTTGTTACATGACAGGTGTTCAATGCATCTTATAGATAAAAGGTAGATTATGTAGATAAAGTCAAGGCTGCACTCCTCAGATCACTGAATCTAGAACAGGTCAGTGGAGTTATCTAGTACACTAAATTCAGAACAAAGTTGGAAAATGACAATGTAATAGAGAAGCAGCCTATAGATCAGGATCCAGAACTGTTTTGGCATGTCTAAGGGGTTGGGCATGGCTAGTAGGATATTTGACTTTCTACCTTTGTGTGAAAGAACCCCATGCCATATCACAGTATTGCTCTTGAAGTTCCTTTCCATTGCAAAAACTGTCCAGCATTCATGGAGAATAGATTTTTGAGAAACGAAAGTCCAAACTGTCCTTGGGTGTGTGGAACATGTTGTGTTTTGGGGGTGGGGAGGTGTCCAGGTCATTGTCTGTAATGTAGCTGCTGCATCAAAGCCAACATAATTGGTCTAGGGCAGCCTTTCTCTACCTGAGGCACCCTCAATATTCAGAGAAGAGTGTGGTTGGTATCAGGCAATCATAGCCAGTAATGGCAGTTTTGGGGCAAATAGATTGGGTCACAGCCATTTCAGTTAATAGCTGTCCCATTTTATTTTATTTTAATCTTATGTGGAGTGCTTTTCAAAACCTTTGCAATTAGCAAAAAAGAGAGATTACAATATATCTAATATATGTACAGTAGCAACTTAATAACATACATCAAGAACAAACCATTTTAATGATTATGACAATATGCATGCATGCTTTAAAGTTTTACTTAATTTACATAATCCCAAAGCCAACTCACGTCAACCTTTTGCCCATTTGCAACCTGATTATGAGATACGTTTCCCACTGGAATTCTGAGGCTTTACATCTGACTCCTATGGAAAATACTGAATGATAATTGGTCCAGCAAGACCCAAATATTCTCTAGGATGGCCACAGAGAAAGTTTTAGAATAATTAAACACTAGAGCTGAGGTTTCATTGAAATGCTTATCTTTCCTGAATGTTAGATTTCAGATGAAAATCTGCCTGGTTCACCATACCTTGACTATTTGGAAACTGCCTTAGTAATATATTATAACACTTTAATAATATAGCATTCTCATAATAAACAGCTAATAAACCAGAGTTGACCTTTACTTTTTCTTTGTATTAGTTTCCGCACCTCTTTATGGCTGAGAGGAATTCTAAGCACAGCACTTTGGTGAACAGGGTCAGGTTGCAGGAAACTGAATCTGGTGTAAATAAAGAACATAAGAACTTCTAGATCAGGACAAAGGTCTATCTTATTCAGCATCCTCTTCTCACAGTGGCCAAGCAGATGACTCTGAGAAGCCTGCAACAGCACTGCTCCCTCCTTTGATTCTCAGCATCTGGTGTTCAGAGGCATACTGCCCCCAGCACTGTAGGTAACACATAGCAATCATGGCTAGTAGCCATTGACAGCCTTAACCTCCATGAATTTGTTTAATTGTCTTTTAAAGCCATCCAAGTTGTTGGCAATCAGTACCTCTTATGGAAGTGAATCCCATAGACTAACTATGTGTTTTGTGAAGAAGCCATTTTCTTTTTTTCTGTCCTGAATCTTCCAGTGTTCAGCTTCATTGGATTGTCCTGAGTTCTAGCATTATGAAAAAGGGAGGAAGATGTGGGACCGCAGCCTTTACAGCTGCATCTCATCATAGCAAGCATGATGACAGTGTTGGGACATGATTCTCAAGAGATATAAAATGCGGTTACTGATGTCATAGAATCATAGAATCATAGAGTTGGAAGAGACCACAAGGGCCATCGAGTCCAACCCCCTGCCAAGCAGGAAACACCATCAGAGCACTCCTGACATATGGTTGTCAAGCCTCTGCTTAAAGACCTCCAAAGAAGGAGACTCCACCACACTCCTTGGCAGCAAATTCCACTGTCGAACAGCTCTTACTGTCAGGAAGTTCTTCCTAATGTTTAGGTGGAATCTTCTTTCTTGTAGTTTGGATCCATTGCTCCGTGTCCGCTTCTCTGGAGCAGCAGAAAACAACCTTTCTCCCTCCTCTATGTGACATCCTTTTTATATATTTGAACATGGCTATCATATCACCCCTTAACCTCCTCTTCTCCAGGCTAAACATGCCCAGCTCTCTTAGCCGTTCCTCATAAGAGCATCGTTTCCAGGCCTTTGACCATTTTGGTTGCCCTCCTCTGGACACGTTCCAGTTTGTCAATGTCCTTCTTGAACTGTGGTGCCCAGAACTGGACACAGTACTCCAGGTGAGGTCTGACCAGAGCAGAATACAGTGGCACTATTACTTCCCTTGATCTAGATGCTATACTCCTATTGATGCAGCCCAGAATTGCATTGGCTTTTTTAGCTGCCGCGTCACACTGTTGGCTCATGTCAAGTTTGTGGTCAACTAAGACTCCTAGATCCTTTTCACATGTACTGCTCTCAAGCCAGGTGTCCCCCATCTTGTATTTGTGCCTCTCATTTTTTTGCCCAAGTGCAATACTTTACATTTCTCCCTGTTAAAATTCATCTTGTTTGTTTTGGCCCAGTTCTCTAATCTGTCAAGGTCGTTTTGAAGTGTGATCCTGTCCTCTGGGGTGTTAGCCACCCCTCCCAATTTGGTGTCATCTGCAAATTTGATCAGGATGCCCTTGAGTCCATCATCCAAGTCGTTGATAAAGATGTTGAATAAGACCGGGCCCAAGACAGAACCCTGTGGCACCCACTAGTCACTCTTCTCCAGGATGAAGAGGAACCATTGATGAGCACCCTTTGGGTTCGGTCAGTCAGCCAGTTACAAATCCACTGAGTGGTAGCATAGTCAAGACCACATTTTACCAGCTTCTTTACAAGAATATCATGAGGCACCTTGTCAAATGCCTTGCTGAAATCAAGGTAGGCTACATCCACTGCGTTCCCTTCATCCACCAGGCTTGTAATTCTGTCAAAAACGAGATCAGGTTAGTCTGACATGACTTATTTTTCAGAAATCCATGCTGACTATTGGTGATCACAGCATTCCTTTCTAGGTGCTCACAGACTGTTTGCTTAATGATCTGCTCCAGAATCTTCCCTGGTATTGATGTCAGACTGACTGGGCGGTAATTATTTGGGTCCTCTCTTTTCCCCTTTTTGAAAATAGGGACAACATTTGCCCTCCTCCAGTCTGCCGGGACTTCGCCTGTTCTCCAGGAATTCTCAAAGATGACTGCCAGTGGTTCTGAGATCACATCTGCCAGTTCTTTTAATACTCTTGGATGCAGTTCATCTGGCCCTGGAGACTTGAATACATCTAAACTAGCCAAGTATTCTTGTACTATCTCCTTAGTTATTCTGGGCTGTGTTTCCTTTGCTGAATCATTTGCTCCAAATTCTTCAGGTTGGGCATTGTTTTCTTTATCGGAGAAGACTGAGGCAAAGAAGGCATTGAGGAGTTCAGCTCTTTCTGTGTCCCCTGTTTGCATTTCACCATCTTCTCCTCTGAGTGACCCCACTGTTTCTTTGTTCTTCCTTTTGCTACGGACATACCCATAAAAGCCTTTTTTGTTGCTTTTAACCTCTCTAGCAAGCCTGAGTTCATTCTGTGCTTTAGCTTTTCTGACTTTGTGTCTACACGTGCTGGCTATTTGTTCGAATTCCTCTTTGGTGGATTCCCCCCTTTTCCATTTTTTGTACACATCCTTTTTTAATCTTAACTCAGTTAAAAGTTCTTTAGATAATTTTGCCTTTGATCTGAATCAATTCTTTGGGATGGTGTCTTCTTCTTCTTCTTTAAGTGCAATCTGTTAGTGTAATCAACCATTTAAAAATTAATCTGATTATACATGGAACCACCACGACAAATGTAATCAGTTATTTTAACATTCCTAGGGAGAATTACCTAGGTTGAATGGCCTTGTCATAATGAAGACATGATGGTTCATAGCAGTGTGGAAACTAAGGAAAGGAGTGAATGTTCCCATGAAGGGGACAGTGGTTCTTTGCTAAGAGTACAAAGAAAGAGGTGACACTATTATTGCATCAATGCCGTGTTCCAGAATACTCTCACGAAAAGCTCACCAGTCTGGACGGCCCCTTAGTCTTCTGCTAGAAGCAGCTGCCTGCTATTTTTCCCTGTTCTTTTGCCCCCATGCTATATAGCAGCAACTTAACTGAAGGTAAACATATCAGCACAGATGCTATTTGACAATGGAATAGACTAGTTTGGAAGGTGGTGGACTCTCTGTCATTGGAGGTTTTTAAACAGAGGTTGGATGTCCATCTGTCAGGGATTCTTTAGCAGTGATTCCTGCACTGCAGTGGGTTGCACTTGATGGCCCTCGGGGGTCCCTACCACCTCTACAATTCTATGATTCTACATTAATTCAAATGCTAGGGCAACAGAGAGAAAAATAAGAGCAAACTAGGGACGGGAGGGGGGAATGCACAAGAAGACATTCTGGGAATAGGATTAATCAAGCTGAGATTTCTCCAGCCCTTCCTCAGAGCTTCTTGGGGTGGGGCTTTCAAAGCAACCTGAAGATCCCAGAACTAAAATGACATTTTCATCTGACATTACATTCACGCAGCGTGTCATAAAGATGCCATGTTGCAGCTGAGAAATCAAACAATGCTGTTCAAATGGCATGTCCCTGGAAGCCCTTCAACACTTTGTTGCTGTCTAACCATATTTCTAATCTCCCTCTAACCAACGTGGCTATTCCTCAAAAGTAAATATAAACCGAAAGTCTACGGTATTTATATCTGTTGCCCTATAAATCTGATAACACCTATCTATCTTTTCCCTTCCAATAAGCAAGTAGTGCTAAGCCTGAGGCATGCCAGAACATGGACTTCAAATAAGTGGTAGGCTTGTCTGTCTGTCTAATGTATATATTTTATCGCTGTTACAGCAGTAGCCCTGAAAGTGACAGAAAGCAGTCCTTGATCAAGGAGCTGAGAAATACATCCTGGCTGTATATTTTCTCCTTGTGATAAGACAGCTTACTCCTTCGGGATGCCTTGACAGCTTCCCCAGCCCATTCTTCAAGGCACTGTGCCTCAGCCTGTTCAGGTTACAGTTCTCAGATTAGACTTTGGTCGTATAGATATATTTTTGACCATGGCTATTTGAACTTTTATTTGCATTAGCCTGCAGGGGCATGAACCAAGTTTGAGTCTTGCTGTGTTAAAGAAGCAGTAGTACATCAGGGCCAAGCCACAGTTCATGCTGGGCCACATGGCTGTCTGCCACTTAAATTTAGCATAGAAATTGTAAAATGCATGGTGCAGAAGGACAGAGCCTGTGCTTTACATACAGAAGGTCTCCGGTTCTATCCCTAGCATCTCCAGGGAAGACTGGGAAAGATTTTCTATCTGAAATCCTGGAGAGCTTCTGCCAGTCAGTGTGGACAAGAGTGAGCTACACAGACCACAGATCTGATTCAGTGTCTAGAAGCATCCTGTGTTCCCAGTGGTTCAACTTCTGAGCAATGCTTCTGAGCAATCCATTCATATGGGCGGCAGCTGCTTTCTGTCATTTGCTTCCTAGAGCAATGGCTTAGAAGTCACATTATGATTCAGGCTACTGTAGCCATTTCTCATTAGACCCTGGCAATACTTTCTGGTGCCCTTTGTTTGTGCCATTTTCCATCCTGATGTGTCTGGGGCAAGGAACAAGAACTGCCATGTCCCATTGGTTCCTCATTTTTGTCTTTTCCTAGATGAAGAGAACTGAAAGGCTGTGCCTGGAAATACTGGAAAAACTCACTGGGGATTATGTTTTAATTGGCTATCCCCCACACTACCAGCATCCTAACATTTCAGACATGAATATCTTAACCTTCCTAATTATATATGAGAAAGTGAGTAGGTACACACATTTTAAGAGAGTGTGCTGGTTGGCCAAGCATGCTTATATTTCTTGCATGTGAAATTACAAACCTAGAAGCATGAGGTTCCCCATCCCTGGGTGAGATTTACCAATATACCTGAGATTAAAGAGAATATTTAGAGAAGCTATTTTTGAAAAAGTGGGTTTGAGCTTCTCAAAAAAAAAAAAAAAAAAATAAGGATTATCTGGGACACCAGGATCCAAATATTTTCATTTCTTAAGTACAATTCTAAGTAAAACAAGAGCAGATGTATTTGTGAAGTACGGGTTGGAGTGGTGGTTATATTGGCGGTAGGAAGAATTAGATGCAATAACTTTATACTGAAGCCTTTAAATATTGATGAGATGTGTGCACACTCTAAAGCAGCCTCTTCATTGTCATGGTAAAGGAAGACTTTATGCATCCTTTTAAATAGCTGGCTGCTTTTAGAATCTGTTTCTTTTACAAATATTACTCCTGGGAGCCAGCAACTTTGAGCATTCATGATGCGATGAACCAAGCAAAGTGTTCTCTCAGTTACAGTACTTTGATCACCAAGCTATTGGGTAAGATGGAATCTCACAGTTGTCTACAAATTCAAATGAAATTAAAATGGTGAAAAGGGAAGGTACACCAGTGAAAGGTATCTGATGCATCTTTAAATTATTGGATTATATGTCAGGCTGAAGGAACTGACATAATAAATTGTCATTATGGGTCTCTTCTGCCTCATAAGAAATAAATCAGGATCATTGGAATTGTATGTTTACTAGACACTTTTTTAAAAGATTATTTTGCTCTTTCAAGTCAAGTATATGTATTAGAATGCACCAAGTGTTGTAATAGAATCATAGAATCATTCCATTAAGTAGATAATAGCTATAATTAGGAGTGGTCAAACTGTAGCCCTGCAGATGTTCTGGGACTCCAACTCCCATTAGTCCCAGCCAGCAAGATATGGGTCAGTGATGATGAGAGTTGTAGTCCAACAACCTCTGGTTCCCTTATCCCACTATACTACCTTCTGAATTTCCTGGGTTGAATCCATTGGCTGCATGAGTGATAGGTAGCATATGCAGCCAAACTTTGATTTCTCCTGCACACTGAAGTCCCTTGTGCCTCAACAAAGAAAGAAGGTAGTGAAGGCACTGCTAGGAATCAGGCTAGGCCTCCTATTTATGGTCCAGAAGCAGAGCAGGAGAGAGAGAGAGAGAGCTTTCAGGTCCTCAATGGACCTGAATCCTGAGAAGCTAGTTGCTGTAGCCACTTGACCCTGTGAAGAACTAAAACCATGGCATGGCCAAGTGGCAGGCCTGTGGCCAGAAGGTGTAGGTCCTGCTCTTTAGCCACTCCCCCACTTGGCAGGTGCAGGTGAGGGCTTCTGGTAAGTGGGCACTCAGTGGCATATGCCCACATTACATTAGCTCCGTAATGTGATTTGGCCCAGTGAGATAAGTTAGATGGAGAAACTGAGGCTGACCCAGTAATATTCATGGCTGAGCATACATTAGCAGGTTGCTTGATACAGCTGAACCTAAGAAATGAAAGGGCACCTGCAATTGGTCCCTGCAGTCTCCTGGGAGACTGCAGGGACCAACTGCAGAGCTGCTGACAGCCCATGTCACTAGATGGACCAATGGTAGAAGGCAGCTTCCTATGTATCTATGTTCCTAACCCCCAACCAGGCTCTAGCAACTGAAGCAACTTATTAATGTTGGGATGTGGGAAGGCAGAAGGTAAAAAAACTTCAAAAGGGAGGCATATGTCCAAAGCCTTTGAGAAACAGTGACTTACAAGCATACCTTGCAACCCAGATTCCTGCGTAGTCTTACCTTTGTGAACCATTTGATCTGTTGAGTTCATTATTTCCACCTCCCCTCTCAGTGCTAAGAGGGCTGACTCTTTTGTGTATGAGTCATTAAAGCCTAACCTTGAATTTGAAATGTATGACTCGCTAGAGACCTTTGATATACAAAGAAGGGTTTAATTACATTACATTAACTAAAATGTACTTAGGGCAGAAGCAGTGACAGATAACTTGAAAGGGAATTAACTTAGTATTTTTGGATAAGTTTGGCATTAGCTACAAGATTCCAGGATTGGAGATATTCCCCTTTAAGCCTCTAAATTGACATAAAAGAGATATTGATGCCACTATCTTTATGAGTCCTCTGACCAGACTAGAATCTGGTTAATGCAGTTCCTGGAACATTGACCCGGAACAAGTTTAGAACCAAACAATGGTTCATTTATCCATTCCTTTATTTTAATAATTTATATACAGCGTAATATCATACTTTTGACACAGTTTATAACAGGGATGCAGCACACATTGTAAAAATAGTCACAGTGAACTAATATTTATTGATGTTTTATTTATGTTCTGTTGTTCTATTGCTGTTAGGAATTGATTGATAGTTATAATATATTGGCATTGTCTTACTTACCTGCTAGCTACCTTGAAAAGATTTAAAGTGGACTGTGGCATAGAATGTGTACAGTGTCATATGTGGCATGTATATTGTAATATGGTTCAGAATACATCCTGTAATTCTAACCACTTAACTATAGGTTGTGTAGGAACTTGGTGGTGTATTAATTTTCTTATCAAAATGAAGAGGTGCGTATCTTTAGGGTTGTGCCACAGCCCCCCTGCCATGGGCCAAGTCATAGAATCATAGAATCATAGAATCATAAAGTTAGAAGAGACCACAAGGGCCATCGAGTCCAACCCCCTGCCAAGCAGGAAACACCATCAGAGCACTCCTGACATATGGTTGTCAAGCCTCTGCTTAAAGACCTCCAAAGAAGGAGACTCCACCACACTCCTTGGCAGCAAATTCCACTGTCGAACAGCTCTTACTGTCAGGAAGTTCTTCCTAATGTTTAGGTGGAATCTTCTTTCTTGTAGTTTGGATCCATTGCTCTGTGTCCGCTTCTCTGGAGCAGCAGAAAACAACCTTTCTCCCTCATCTATGTGACATCCTTTTATATATTTGAACATGGCTATCATATCACCCCTTAACCTCCTCTTCTCCAGGCTAAACATGCCCAGCTCCCTTAGCTGTTCCTCATAAGGCATCGTTTCCAGGCCTTTGACCATTTTGGTTGCCCTCCTCTGGACACGTTCCAGTTTGTCAATGTCCTTCTTGAACTGTGGTGCCCAGAACTGGACACAGTACTCCAGGTGAGGTCTGACCAGAGCAGAATACAGTGGCACTATTACTTCCCTTGATCTAGATGCTATACTCCTATTGATGAGGCCCAGAATTGCATTGGCTTTTTAGCTGCCGCGTCACACTGTTGGCTCATGTCAAGTTTGTGGTCAACCAAGACTCCTAGATCCTTTTCACATGTACTGCTCTCAAGCCAGGTGTCACCCATCTTGTATTTGTGCCTCTCATTTTTTTGCCCAAGTGCAATACTTTACATTTCTCCCTGTTAAAATTCATCTTGTTTGTTTTGGCCCAGTTCTCTAATCTGTCAAGGTCGTTTTGAAGTGTGATCCTGTCCTCTGGGGTGTTAGCCACCCCTCCCAGTTTGGTGTCATCTGCAAATTTGATCAGGATGCCCTTGAGTCCATCATCCAAGTCGTTGATAAAGATGTTGAATAACACCGGGCCCAAGACAGAACCCTGTGGCACCCCACTAGTCACTCTTCTCCAGGATGAAGAGGAACCATTGATGAGCACCCTTTGGGTTCGGTCAGTCAGCCAGTTACAAATCCACTGAGTGGTAGCATAGTCAAGACCGCATTTTACCAGCTTCTTTACAAGAATATCATGGGGCACCTTGTCAAATGCCTTGCTGAAATCAAGGTAGGCTACATCCACTGCATTCCCTTCATCTACCAGGCTTGTAATTCTGTCAAAAAACGAGATCAGGTTAGTCTGACATGACTTATTTTTCAGAAATCCATGCTGACTATTGGTGATCACAGCATTCCTTTCTAGGTGCTCACAGACTGTTTGCTTAATGATCTGCTCCAGAATCTTCCCTGGTATTGATGTCAGACTGACTGGGCGGTAATTATTTGGGTCCTCTCTTTTCCCCTTTTTGAAATTAGGGACAACATTTGCCCTCCTCCAGTCTGCCGGGACTTCTCCTGTTCTCCAGGAATTCTCAAAGATGACTGCCAGTGGTTCTGAGATCACATCTGCCAGTTCTTTTAATACTCTTGGATGCAGTTCATCTGGCCCTGGAGTCTTGAATACATCTAAACTAGCCAAGTATTCTTGTACTATCTCCTTAGTTATTCTGGGCTGTGTTTCCTCTGCTGAATCATTTGCTCCAAATTCTTCAGGTCGGGCATTGTTTTCTTTATCGGAGAAGACTGAGGCAAAGAAGGCATTGAGGAGGTCAGCCCTTTCTGTGTCCCCTGTTTGCATTTCACCATCTTCTCCTCTGAGTGACCCCACTGTTTCTTTGTTCTTCCTTTTGCTACGAACATACCCATAAAAGCCTTTTTTGTTGCTTTTAACCTCTCTAGCAAGCCTGAGTTCATTCTGTGCTTTAGCTTTTCTGACTTTGTGTCTACACGTGCTGGCTATTTGTTTGAATTCCTCTTTGGTGGTTTCCCCCCTTTTCCATTTTTTGTACACATCCTTTTTAATCTTAACTCAGTTAAAAGTTCTTTAGATAGCCACCCTGGCTTCTTTAGGCACCTTCCATGTTTCCGTCTCATTGGTATTGCCTGAAGTTGTGCTTTTACTATCTCCCTCTTAACAAACTCCCAGCCATCATGAACTCCCTTTCCTTTTAGTATTACTGTCCATGGGATCTCACCCAGCACTTCAATACGTTTAATGAAGTCGGCTTTCTTAAAGTCAAGAAATTGAGTCCTAGTATGCTTGGCTGCTCCTTTCTGCTGTATAGTAAACTTCAGAAGAGCATGATCACTCACGCCTAATGATCCTTCCACTTCTATCCCACTAACCAGGTCATCAACACTGGTTAGGACCAGATCTAAAATGGCTGCTCCTCTTGTTCCTTCTCCCACTTTCTGGACAATGAAGTTGTCTGCAAGGCCAGTGAGGAATCTGTTTGACCTTATTCTCTTGGCTGAGTTTGACATCCAACAAATATCCGGGTAATTGAAGTCCCCCATTACTACTATCTCCCTTCCTTTTGCATGCTTGGCCATCTGTTCCAGGAAGGCATCATCTATGTCCTCCGTTTGGCTTGGGGATCTATAGTAAACTCCCACAATGAGATCACTGTTATTCTTCTCTCCCTTAATTTTGACCCAAATGCTCTCACTTTGGCTTTGAGGTTCTAAATCTTGGATCTCTTCACAGGTATACACATTCCTGACATATAACGCCACTCCTCCTCCTTTCTTGTCTGGTCTGTTTCTCTGAAATAGATTGTATCCCTCCATTATTACATTCCAATCGTGGGACTTATCCCACCAGGTTTCAGTGATGCCTATTATGTCATATTTGGTTTGCTGTACCAAGAGCTCAAGCTCATCTTGTTTATTTCCCATGCTTTGCGCGTTAGTGTACAGACATTGAAGTCCATTAATCATTCCCCCGTGTCTCTTATTTAAGGATTTTTTCCTCCCACCATTAGGTCTGCGTGCTGTTTGCTCCATTTGGTCTATGACATTTGGATGATCAACTTCATCAATTGATAGACTCCTACCTTCAGGAGCACTGTCTCCCTCCCCCACATTAGTCAGTTTAAAGCCCTCCTGATGAGGTTTCTGAGATTTTTGGCAAAAACATTCCTCCCAACCGTTGTGAGGTGCAGCCCATCGCTTGCCAGAAGTCCATCTGCAAGAAACTGCAGTCCGTGATCTAAGAATCCAAACCGTTCCTGTTTACACCATTTGTGAAGCCAGCTGTTCACTTCCACTATTTTCCCTCTCTCCCTGGGCCACGTCGTTCAACTGGGAGGACAGATGAGATGACAATTTGTGCATTTAATTGCTTCAATTTCCTGCCCAGAGCCTCGTAGTCTCTTTTGATCTTCTGGAGGCTATTGCTTGCAGTGTCATTGGTTCCCACATGAACCAAGATGAAGGGGTATTTGTCAGTGGGTTTTATGATTCCTTGCAGTCGTTCAGTTACATCTTGGATCTTAGCCCCGGGGAGACAGCACACTTCCCAAGACATCTTGTCAGGCCCACAGATCACTGCTTCTGTTCCCCTCAGTAGGGAATCCCCTATCACCACTACACGCCTCCTCTTAGGTTTGGTCGGGGTTCTTCCGTGAGCTGTCCGTTCCAAGGTCGCCTGCACATTCCCTGAGGACTGACTTTGCTGCTCGTCTTCATATACCTGATCGACTGTAATGAGGGAGAGATCCTCAAATGGAGTCTGCTCTTCATCTTCCATGCTAGGGGAGAGGACCTCAAAGCGATTGTGTATTTCTAAACAATCAGAGCGAACCCTGGGCCTCCTACTTCTTTGAGTCACATTTCTCCATATATCTGGCTCCTGTGTTGGTGAACTAGCCTCCTTCTCAGGGGAGTCCCCTGTCTCCTCCTTGGTGAAGACGGTGTGCTCTGTTGCTTCCAAGAAGAGCTCCAGCTCTCTAATTCTTTGGAGCGTAGCTACACGTTCCTCCAGTTGCTGGACTTTGTCTTCTAAGAGGGCAATCAACATGCAATTGCTGCAGGTAAAGCTGCCTGCAACCTTTGGCAAGATGGCAAACATTGCGCAGGAACTGCAGGCGACTGCAGCTGTTCCCTCCCCCTTCACCTTGAGAACGTGTCGTTGGGGGTGGCTACAGCGGTCCTCCATCATAAAAAGCATGAAGACAGGACAAATAACTCCCCCCCAAAAAAACCTAGGTCTCCCCCAACAAACGTTTGAGAATAGCTCCCCTAAATCTAAAAGATGTGTCTACAAATATGGACAAAGCCCAAAGACAAACAGTGACAAAAGATGGAAGACTGCCAAAGACATTTTTTGAAATGACTGACAATATGGATCTTGTGGATATTTGGCGAATAAAGAACCCCTTGGAAAGAGAAGGAACCTTCTTCTCTGAAGCAAACATGACATGGACAAGAATAGACCAAATCTGGATAACTAGAGGACTGGCCCCTAAGATTAAAAAAGCGGTGATTTGCCCGAAAATTTGCTCTGATCATAACCCAGTAAAGATTGAAATGATACCAACGCCAATTGGAGCTTTTAGATGGAGGATGAATGACACCTTATTTAGGAATGAGGAAATTATTAAAAAGGCTCAGAAGAACTTGAAAGACTATTTTGAGATAAATTTGAATACCACGACAGAAAAAAGAGTGATTTGGGATGCCAGCAAAGCGGTGATGAGAGGATTTTTGATACAACAAAACGCAATTAGGAAAAGATATCAAAATGAGAAGAGAGATAAATATCTTGGAGAAAATTAAGGATGGAGAAAAAAGACTGAGGGCGAAACTGAACTCACAGGAGATTCTAAAAGAGATAAAGTTATACCAAGTACAATATATGAAATTGATGAACCAGGAGATAGAATGGAAGATCAAACAGATGAAACAAAAGACTTTCGAATCGGCAAATAAATGTGGGAAACTACTGGCCTGGCAAATGAAAAAAAGACAAAAGCTGAATACGATTACGAACTTGGTAGTAGAAGGGAAGAACATACAGAATCCTGAGAGATTCGGAAGTGCTTTCAGAACTATTTTAAACAGTTATATACGCAGGAGACTCAGAAAGAATTAGACATTGACCGATTTTTGAAAAATAATGGATTACAAAAAGTATCTCAAGAGAGTAAATCAATATTAAACTCTACAATATCTGATCAAGAGGTGGAAGGAGCCATTCAGAATATGAAATTGGGCAAATCTCCAGGGCCGGATGGACTAACTGCAAAGTACTACAAAACTTTGAAAGAATGGTTATTGCAACCGTTGAAAGAACTTTGCAGTGAAATACTACGGGGAGGAAAAGCACCCGAGTCGTGGAAAGAAGCATACATTACACTTATACCAAAAACCGAAGTGGAGACGACACAGTTGAAGAACTACCGTCCCATATCCCTACTAAATGTGGATTACAAAATTTTTGCGGAAATTATGGCTAAAAGATTAAAAAATGTATTGGTAAAAGAGATTCATAAAGACCAGGCGGGCTTTCTCCCTGGGAGACATTTGTCAGATAATACTAGGAATATTATTAATATTCTGTAAAAATTGCAAGTTAATATCAATACTAAAGCTGTCTTAATATTTGTAGATGCAGAGAAAGCGTTTGACAATATTTCTTGGAGTTTTATGAAGAAAAATTTGCAGTGGATGGGGTAGGTCAAAGTTTTGAAAATGGTATAGGTGCAATTTATTCGGAACAAAAAGCCAAGCTTATTGTGAATAATGTAGTTACAGAAGAATTTAAGATAGAGAAAGGAACAAGACAGGGTTGCCCAATCTCCCCATTGCTTTTTATATCGGTCCTCGAGGTTTTGCTCAATATGATCAGAAAAGACCAATTGGTTAAAGGTATACAACTCGGAGCTAAACAGTACAAATTGAAAGCTTTTGCTGATGATTTAGTTTTGACATTACAGGAGCCAGAAGCTAGTACAAAAAGAGTGTTACAATTAATACAAGAATTTGGTCAAGTAGCAGGTTTTAAATTAAACAAGATGAAAACCAAGGTATTAGAGAAAAATCTTACAGAGATAGAGAAGGAGAGGTTTCAGAAAGAGACAGGATTAACAATTGTTAATAAAGTGAAATATCTAGGGGTGAACATGACTGCTAAAAATGTGAATCTGTTTAAAGATAATTATGAAAAATGTTGGTCAGAGGTGAAGAAGGATTTAGAAATATGGTCAAAATTGAAGTTATCATTGTTGGGCCGAATTGCAGCGATAAAGATGAATGTATTGCCTAGAATGTTGTTTTTGTTTCAAACATTACAAATTGTGGATAAAATGGACTGTTTCAAGAGGTGGCAAAGAGATATTTCCAAATTTATCTGGCAGGGCAAAAAGCCCAGAATAAAATTTAAGATACTAACAGACGCAAAGGAAAGAGGGGGATTTGCCCTGCCAGATCTTAAACTTTACTATGAATCAGCCGCTTTTGTTGGCTGAAAGATTGGCTACTTCTTGAAAATGTGGACATTTTAGATTTAGAAGGTTTCGATAATGTGTTTGGGTGGCATGCATATTCATGGTATGATAAAGTTAAAGCGCATAAGGCCTTCAAGAATCATATTGTCAGGAAAGCACTATTCAATGTTTGGGTGAGATATAAGGATTTGTTGGAAAGTAAAACACCAAGGTGGCTGTCACCAATGGAGGCTAAGGCTTTGAAAAAAACAAATATGGAGACAAACTGGCTAAAATATTGCGAAATTTTAGAACAAGTCGGAGATAAACTAAAATTGCAGAGCTTTGACAAATTAAGAACTAAAGTTCGAGATTGGCTGCATTATTATCAAATAAGGGAGGCTTTTAACTTAGATAAAAAGATAGGTTTCCAGGAGGAAAAATCTAAACTGGAAACGGAATTGTTAGAACCTAAAACCAAAAATTTGTCAAGAATGTATAATCTGCTGTTGAAATGGAATACACAGGATGAAATGGTTAAATCTGCTATGATTAAATGGGCGCAAGATGTGGGGCATAATATTATGTTTGCTGACTGGGAACGGTTATGGACCACAGGTATGAAATTTACGGCCTGTAACGCCTTAAGAGAAAATATAATGAAAATGATATACAGGTGGTACTTAACCCCAGTCAAGCTAGCAAAAATTTATCATCTGCCTGATAATAAATGTTGGAAATGTAAAGAAAATGAAGGTACTTTTTTTCACCTTTGGTGGACGTGCCCAAAGATCAAGGCCTTCTGGGAAATGATATATAATGAACTAAAAAAAGGTATTGAAATATACTTTCTTGAAGAAACCAGAGGCTTTCCTCTTGGGCATGGTCGGCCAATTGGTGCGAAGGGAAAACAGGAATTTCTTTATGTATGCGACAGCAGCAGCAAGAATACTCATTGGGAAATACTGGAAGACACAAGAATTGCCTACCCGAGAAGAATGGCAGAGAAAAGTGATAGACTATATGGAACTGGCTGAGATGACCGGCAGAATTCGAGATCAAGAAGAAGGGTCGATGGAAGAAGATTGGAAAAAAATTAAAACATATCTTCAGAAATACTGTAATATAAAAGAATGTTAGAAAAGGTTGGAGAAGAATATTAGACCGTATTGGCAGAGTATAATGGAATAAGTAAACATGAAGTGTAAAATAAAAGATAGAGGAGAATTAAATATTTTCGAATGTTAAAATAAGTAAATGAAAAGAAGGTTAGAAGGGTTTGCTGGAGATACGATTCAAATTAGAATACAAAGCAGAGAAGTGAGAGGAAGCCACGGAAATAAGTAAATGGGAAAACGGTTCTAATGGTTTAATTTGATTTTTTGTTACCTTTGTATTGTGATTTTTTGTCTTTTGTATTTTTCTTTGTACCGTGTGTTGTTTTTTTTTTTTTGTTGTTGTTGTTGTAGGATGGATGTGATTT
>CANTUW010000217.1:0-21309 GCA_947686815.1 Podarcis lilfordi | reverse complement strand
CCTGCTCGGCTTCCTGTTCCTGACTATCCGGTACTCCTGTTCCCTGCTCGGCCTCCTGTTCCCGACCATCCGGTGTTCCTGTTCCCTGCACAGCCTCCTGTTCCAGCACTCCTGTTCCCCGCCCGGCTCTCTGCCTCGGACCTTGCCCCTCTTCGTGTGGACTCTGCTACACCCAAGGTACCTTACCCCCGGGACCAGCACACTGATATTTATTTGCAGTTGGCATGCATTCATTACTACTAATGAACTTTATGAAACAGATTTTTTTACCTCATGACAAGTTTTTGCTCTGCAGCACTGCTTCGCAATAAGCATAGCTCAGGATGGGAATCGCCCCCATCCGGCACCCAGGGGCCCCTTCCTACCCTAAGGGCCACCACAGGGGCTTCTGCAGAACCCCTTTGCCCTGAGGGGAGTGAGAAAAAGAAGGAAGAACTTTTTCTAAACAAAGAAGTTGCATTTTCCATTCAGGCTGTAACTTTTTTAAAAAGCAATTTTTACTGTTATAATTGTTACGATATTGAAGCAATGCAGCCGCGAGCTGCTGGTAGCTTGAAAGCAAAACATAATGGGAATGTTGGGACTGTTCCGTGGGAAACAGAGGGACAGTCAATTCACAGTGCAGAGGGCACTGCTCAGAGTGTAATATGAGCTGGACAGGAAGTGTTTGTTCTCTCTCGACTGCAGGAGTATGAAGAGAGCAGTCATGTTTTCTGTAACGCTGCAAAGACAGAAATAAAGGCATGTAAATACGTTTCTGTCTATCTCTTCCCCTGCCCGGGGGGGCAGGAAAGAGGGGTGTGTTCTTCTCACGCTGAGAAGGATCGCCTATCGCGACCTCTGCCTGGATCTTGCCGGGAAAGCAGTCAGGGAGGTCAACAGGAGACCAAGCTGGGTGCCTGGGAGAGTTGCCAGTTTCTCCTGATAAAGGCTTTTTTCCCACGACATCTGGTAGCACGGAGCCGATGGTTTCGATCCATGAAAACAACAAGAAAGGTTGATGGATCGTACTTCATCCCCTGCAAGGAGATAAAGAAAGAATGTGGTAGCGGGCGGATGGAAGCTACAAGGACGGCTGAGCACCGGAGGAGGTGTTTTTGCTGAGCAACTGATTTCCTCAAGGTATGGTGATTTTATGGGCTAAAAGAGTGAACGCAGATTGATTCTTCTCTGGTTCACAAAAGCTGCTTTTTGGATAAAAAACCAGCACTGAGAGAGAGCCACATATTTCGCATTCCTGAGTCTTGATAAAGCCAGTTGCTAAGCAGCGAGACGTCAATCTTTTCAGCTACCTCGGAGATAGTTAGCTTGAAAGAAAGTGGAAATTTACTAGCCAAAGGAAGAGGGGCTGGGACTGTGAGAGGCTGGAAAAACACTGAGAAAACAGCGTTTGTTTTGTCTGCTATCTCACTGCTCTTGGAGGGACTTTCAAAACAGCCTGCGTTTAGCTGCCAAGTGTGAGGCAGTAAACAGCCAATAGACTCTTGGATTTTACAAGCTCACTGCTGAAAGCTGAGGCTTGAGATTGAGATGGCTTTGTTCTCTCAGAAGCTCCGAAGAGCTTGTGAAGCTGGAGTGAGAAGCAAGAACCGAAAGTGTACTACCCCAGAAGGGGGGAGCCAAGATGGCGCTGGCCAAATTCCTGAAAGCTCATCGAAAGCTGAGGAGAGCTTTGACCCCAAAAGGGGGAGTGAAGGAACTGTTGCTGTTGATGTTCCTATTCTTGCTGCAACGGATGTTGCTGACAGGGGGAGTGAGGCTCGGAGTTGTAGCGCCCCCACTGACATTGCAAGGAAAGAGCAAGCTGAAGCTCTGAACGTTGTTTGTTGTCGCAATTGTGGCCAACCTGGGCATCTTCAGCGGAACTGTAAAAGGCCACGTCAGCAGAAAGGAGCAAGGGGAAGCTCTGCAAAGCCTGAGGTGTCAGGCAAAAGTCGTACCAAGTCCCAAGTGAAACCAGCTATGGCTTTAATGTCACTAAAAGCCACACCAGAAGTGGAAAACGCTTTTATTTAGGACACTGGAGCGACGCAACACATGACATTGCGGCGAGATCTGTTTTCAACGTTTAAGAAGCAAAGCTTCACTGTGAAACAGGCCAATGGCCAGGAGCTGAAAGCGACTGGGTTTGGAACTGTGTATCTAGAGAGTCTGAACTTGACTATTAACAATGCGTATTTGGTTCCTGATTTAAAGTTCAATCTGCTGAGTGTTTCGCAGATCACAAAGAAAGGACTGACTTTGTCCTATGATAGAAAAAGCTGCAAAATCTTCAAAGATGGAGAGCTGTATCTTTCTGCCAGAGAGAAAGATGGACTGTATTTGTTGACTTTTGATCAAAGCGATTGCATAAGTTGTAATGCATCTGAGTCTAACATGATTTCTCTTGCAGGTATGACGAAAAATGTCCAGAAGACGACGCAAGTAACCAAAGCTTTTCAGCGAGTGTATGCTGATGTGATTGGTCCTCTAGCACCATCTAGAGGCAATGCAAGATATTATCTTGTGTGTGTGGATTATTTCTCTCATTATGTGTGGGTATATATATTGCAGAAACCACAAGAAGCCTTAGAAAGGTTTAAAGAGTTTTGTGACAAGGTTAAAAATGTTCATGATGCTAACATTGATTGTCTTTTCACAGATGAAAAGCCAGTTTTTCTTTTGCAGGATTTTCAGGATTTCCTGGATAAGAAAGGGATAAGGCACAAGACTGCTGTTTCTGCAGGAGCATGGAACAAAAGTGTCTGTGTGCAAGTGAACAAAGAATTGCAAAATGGCATGAAGGCACAATTGCTGAGTTCACATTTGCCACATGAGTATTGGGCGGAATCGTTCTTGTGTTATTGTTACTCTTGGTTGAGAAAGGTTTCAAAATGTTTGGGAAGTTCTCCTTTTGAAAAGCTATTCCACAGAAAACCTTCTGTTGCCCATTTTAAGGTTTTTGGGTCTCATGTGAAATCTGATGCTCCAGGTGGAGTAAAGAATGCTAGAGGCATTTTTGTGGGTTATGAAAAGGGTCTCTACAGAGTAATTTTGTCTGAATCTGGTCAGGTGGTTCTCACAAAATTTCTAGAGTGTGCTCCTGAACAGGAGAGAGTAATTGTTCACACATTTCCCACTGAAGACAATTGAGATGATGATGATGATTTTACTGATTACAGTGGTACTGAGAGTGACAGTGATAGCTCAAAGAGCTCAGTTGACACAGTCATTGAGAGGAAATCTCACACAATGGAAAGACCTTCACAGGTGAAGGATGAACCACTGTTTACTATTGGAACTGGTTCTCCAAAGAGTCCTGAGACTGAACCAGTGAGCAGAGAGAATCAGCACCTCATACGCAGGTCCGAGAGAGTAACAAAGGGTGTACCACCCAAGAGGTATTCAAAAGAGTTTGCTAACTCGGCTGTAGCATGTGTTACTATTGTTGACAACTCAAGACAGGTTAAAGGTGTGTCTAAGTCAGAGACAAAGACACAACAGGGAGTTGCTAAGCGTAACACTACATTCCCTAGCCAAGGTAATGCAGATGCACTCATTCCTTGGAAGACAGACAACCAGAGAGGTACACTGGGGAAACCAGTGGCGGGTAGTTCTAAGGGTGGAACTGAAACAACAGGAGTGTTATATGTATAACAACTGTTTGTTTTCTTCTCTGGATCACGCTTTGCTCGCAGTGCACATTGATTCATATGGGGGAGTATGTTACGATATTGAAGCAATGCAGCCGCGAGCTGCTGGTAGCTTGAAAGCAAAACATAATGGGAATGTTGGGACTGTTCCGTGGGAAACAGAGGGACAGTCAATTCACAGTGCAGAGGGCACCGGAATTAGCTCAGAGTGTAATATGAGCTGGACAGGAAGTGTTTGTTCTCTCTCGACTGCAGGAGTATGAAGAGAGCAGTCATGTTTTCTGCAACGCTGCAAAGACAGAAATAAAGGAATGTAAATACGTTTTTGTCTATCTCTTTCCCCCGGCAGGGGAAAGAGGGGTGTGTTCTTCTCACGCTGAGAAGGATCGCCTATCGCGACCTCTGCCTGGATCTTGCCGGGAAAGCAGGCAGGGAGGTCAACAGGAGACCAAGCCGGGTGCCTGGGAGAGTTGCCAGTTTCTCCTGATAAAGGCTTGATTTCCGACAATAATAACTTTACATAAAGCAATTTGTGAGGTCCACCTGAAAGGAGCTATATAAATACAACAAATAAATAAGTCTTGCTTGCTTGGATGGAGGTTAGAAAAGCATGGGTGAGTGTGTGTCGAAACTACCCTATTGTACAAACGTAAAATTCGCATTTGTTGCATCACATACATTTGCAGTATCCTCCTTGCCTTAGCACGTGGCCCCACAGAGATTGCCTGTGGCCCTCAGCATGAAAAGGGTCCCTGCTTTTGAATGAGGCATGTGGGTCACAACAGAAATGCCCTCAGCTACAGCAGTAGGGGCTCCTTCTCTGAAGTAATATGCACCCTTGCTTCTGCATAAATGAACAAAGGGATACAAATCTGGCATTCGAAATAAAAATAGAAATCTGATGTTAAAAAAATCACAACATTCAGAAACAAGTGGTAAAACATTTCAGTCTCACAGGATATTTTGTGGATGACCTAAAAGAAAAAGCTTTTCAAACTAAAGAATTTCAAAGGTAAACTGCAACGTTATATTGCTGATCAAAAATTTGTCAGCATCTTTAATTCTAGTTTAGGGCTCAGTTGGTACCAGGGATCTCTGTCCCAACAGAGATGTTGAAAGTAGTTTAGAAAAAACTCTTGCCAATTGCTCCTGTTGAGAATGATCACAGTGCTTCTATTTGCATATATTTGGGCATAAGCCTGCATTTCATGGTCTTTGGGGCCCACTGTTCAAAAAATCTCCTAGTCTGTACCCATATAATAGATTTTATACATGTAGTTGTAATCCTATTAAAATTTAATTGTTTTTTAATTATTCCTTGCCTTCCCACCCCGTTTTCAGCTGCTCTTATTTTATCTGTAAGCCACCTTGATCCTTGTCAGGAGAAAAGGCAGGATGTAAATATAATAAAAATAATGTGTTTCTACGTTCTGTGCCACCCAGACTGAGGTGAGCCCTGCTCCCTCCTTGCCCAGTTTCTCATCCTGTCTCTCTCCTGGCGGCTGGTGGGAAGGCCTCTGCTAAACTGGAGAACAATGGTTAGTGTGTTGGACTATGACCTGGGAGATCAGGGTTCAAATTCACACCAGCCACAAAGCTCACTGGGTGACCTTGGGCCAGGCACCATCTCTCAGTGCAAGCCTACGTCCCAGGGTTGTTGGGAGGATTAAATGGAGAGAGGAGAAGCATGTACACCACCTTGAGCTCCTTGAAAGAAAAATGTGAAATATTAATGTAATAAATAAATAGAGGCATTCTGCCAGAGGCCACCCCAGAACCTGGAACTGTGCCCCCCCGGTTTGTTTGTTTTTTTGGTTTTTTTTTACATGGCACTTGCTTTATGAGCAATGCTCACCACTTGAAGGCAACTAGGAAAATTTCCCAACTCTGGCTTTTCAATCACGTTAGGGTTTGAGGGCCGGGCAAAATTGTTGAGCCTTTTTGGCATATTTGCAACAAGAAACGAAGGTTTTCAGTGACTTTTTAGGGGAAATCACTGAAGAAACGCTATTTAAGGTTGCCATACGTCCGGATTTTAGCAATTTCCATCCGGGCATGTCTGGAAATTTCTGGACGCATGGCAACCCTAACATGGTGTTTCATGAGAACCCAAGAAGAGCCCTGCACATTCATAGCTCAGGTTGAAGTAGCTTCGGCTTGAGCGTTTTCAGGTTATGCTCCACGGCTTTGCCGCTTGCGCAGACGCACGTGCAGAGTTGCGTTCGCTTCAGGATGCCGTTCACATCCAGAGGTACCACTGTATCCTGATCAGCCCAATGGTCTAGCCCAGCCTCCTGGTCTCCCACGTGGCTGAGCAGCTGCCTCTGGGAAACCAGAGACCAGGATCTGAGCATGTGATATCCAGAAGCTTCTGACGGTGGAGCCATCCATATCGCCGTCTCCTCTGTGAATTGATTCACTGCATTTATATCCCAACTTTTTCTCATTTTATCCCCATAACAACCCTGAAATATACTCGGAGTTGAGAGTGGATTTCATGCTCTTTATTCAGCTCATAGTGGTGAGGATGAATGGAAGTTTCCCCAAACTGTCTGCTTTATATACATTATTTACACAATGGGCCCCACGTGATTGGCTAATTCCGGGATTCATCTGTAGGCCAATCAGGTTGCGGATTCCCTTCCACCTGGGGCTGGATTGGGTGACTCCTGCGGACCAATCAGACTGCTGCATTCTGGATCCTATTGTTCTAGGACCAATCAGACTGCTGCATTCTAGATCCTATTGTTCTAGGACCAATCAGACTGCTGCATTCTGAATCCTATTGTTCTAGGACCAATCAGACTGCTGCATTCTGGATCCTATTGTTCTAGGACCAATCAGACTGCTGCATTCTGGATCCTATTCAACTCAGTACATAACAAACCCTGTGAGGAAGGTAAGGCTGAGCTGAGAGTGAGCTACTGGACCAAGGTCATCCCCCTCGCTGGGGGATTTGAACCCGGATCGCCCAGGTCCTGGTCTGACGCTCTAACCACTAGACCACACGGCCTGATTTGTCTAGTCCTCTTTCGAAGCCATTGGCTGCTCAGCTGCGCCGCCCCGCCTTCCGCCCGCCCCGACGCCCCCAACGCGCCGCTCCATTGGCTGCCCGGCATCTCTACCTGGCCCGCCGGCCCCGCCCCCGTTACCTTGACGACGCCCGTCGTCTTGGCCAGCAAGGCTCGGAACTCCTGCGGCGCCGTTTCCGGGTAGAGCTGGTCCCGCAGCAGCTCCTCCGTGATCTCCGCGTTGCCGTAGTAGGTGGCCTGGGCGATGCCGTTCAGCAGCCCCAGCAGGGGCTTGGCGGCCTCCGCGGGAGGACGGTCCGCTGCCGCCGCCATCTTTCCCGAGGGGACTAGGCCGCAGCCGGGAAGATTGGTTCGGACGGCGGCCGGGCGGGGACAAACCAAGCCGTAAGCGGGGCGATCCTACCCAGCTCGTTGGCGACCCCTGCTGGTCGCGGGAGTAATAACAATGGTAATAAAACAACAATAATAAAACCACGTTAATTAACATCGGAAACATTATTGTTTTTTCACGTTTGAGCTTGCAGGGTTTTTTTTAAAGAGGGGTTTTTTCTTTTTCTTTTTAAAATCAAGTGCTGCATTCATTTTATGAAATTAATAAAAATAAAAAGTAAAGGCGTTCTCTTCAATGCAGGTTTCCCATGGACATGGCAGTGGGGCGTCGTCGGTGAAACCTCCATCTACACACAATGGCCTTTTAATGCATGTCTGGAAGTTGCTTAAACACAGGGCGTTATTTAAGCCAACCAGCCACGCAGTGCATGGGAACGGGGAGGGCTTCGGTGTAATGTGCAAAAGGCCACAAGCAGCAGGAGAAAGGCTTTGTGATGCTCTCTAGCGTCACAGGGGAAACGCAATTTCCATCTTAAGCAAAGAAGCCCGTGCCCCTCTGGTCCTTGCTCTCTTCCTCATTTTTGCACATTGTAACTGTGATCTTAGGGACGCGGGTGGCGCTGTGGGTAAAACCTCAGCGCCTAGGACTTGCCAATCACATGGTCGGCGGTTCGAATCCCCGCGGCGAGGTGCGCTCCCGTCGTTCGGTCCCAGCGCCTGCCAACCTAGCAGTTCGAAAGCACCCCCGGGTGCAAGTAGATAAATAGGGACCGCTTACTAGCGGGAAGGTAAACGGCGTTCCGTGTGCTGCGCTGGCTCTCCAGATGCAGCTTGTCACGCTGGCCACGTGACCTGGAAATGTCTGCGGACAGCGCTGGCTCCCGGCCTATAGAGTGAGATGAGCGCACAACCCTAGAGTCTGGCAAGACTGGCCCGTACGGGCAGGGGTACCTTTACCTTTACCTTTAACTGTGATCTTATTTAATAGTGCTACAATCAATGCTTTTTTCATAAAAAAATATTTAGGGGTACAGTGGACACTCTGGATATGGATTTAATTTGTTCTGGGGGTCCGTGCACCCCCCAAAAAATCCATAACCAGAGGTGTTGCTTCTGCGCATGTGCAAGCGGCAAAACGCGGAAAAATACGTATTACCTATCCAGAGAGTTACGTAACCTGAGTGACCACTGTACTCTCATTTTCCTACTCATTGAAATACTGCCCCTCAATGAGGCCAAACTTAGAGTCACAAAACATTTAGGAGTATGCATACCCCTGTGTCTCCCCAGAAAAAAGCACTGGTTTCAATAACTTTCTCGCTAGATGCTGAGCTGGCCTCCCTATAAGACCAGATGAGGCAAGCCTCTTAAACTGGCCTTCACTGGAGAGGGCATATTTTATTGATCCCCCTGTCTGAAAAATACAGTAGAGAACACATTTCCTTTTGAGCTGCTCTTACTGACTCATGGATGAAGAGACATAGGCAACATTCTTTATAAATGTGAAAAGAGGTGTGCTACTAACACACATCTATTTCCATTCAAAGTATGTTTGTAAGGAATAGACAACTCATTGTAACCATGTAAACTTACATGAATCTCTCTCTACATTGTTGAAATATCTCTGTGGATCCATATTTAAAGGAAATTGTCTCCTTTTCACTGATATGTTGTTATTATCACTGAAAATACTGGTGCTCTCTCTTGTCACAATTTATATATCTAGTCTATTATTCAGTGTACAGTGGTGCCTCGCAAGACGAAATTAATTCGTTCCGCAAGTTTTTTCTTCTTGCGAGTTTTTCGTCTTGCGATGCACGGTTTCCCATAGGAATGCATTGAAAATCAATTAATGCGTTCCTAGGGAAACCGACTTCAGACCAGGTCCGGGGACAGTCTGTCCCCCGACCTCTTCTGAAGGCTGGGGGGGGGGGACAAGGGCTTTTCTTCCCACCCCCAGCATTTTAAAAAACCCCGGGACAGCGGAGAGCTTCTCCGCTGTCCGGGGCGATCTTAAAATGCTGGCGGGCGGCATTTTAAAATTGCCCCGGGACAGCGGAGGACTTCTCCGCTGTCCGGGGCAATTTAAAGCCCCTGGGAAGGCAGGCAGGGGGACAAAGACTTTGCCCCCGCCAGCCTTCAGAAGAGGTCCTGGACCTCTTCTGAAGGTTGGCGAGGGCGAAAGTCTTTGTCCCCCCACCTGCCTTCAAAAGCTGTCCAGCCAAGGCTCGCGGACCTCTCCGCAAGCAGCGGCAGCACTGCCGCTGCTTGCGGAGAGTTGCCGGCATGCCGAAGCCTGCGCGCGCTGAGATCAGCGCGCCCAGGCTCTCGCGGACCTCTCCGCGAGCAGCGGCAGCGCTGCCGCTGCTCGCGGAGAGTTGCCGGCATGCCGAAGCCTGCGCGCGCTGAGATCAGCGCGCCCAGGCTCGCGGACCTCTCCGCGAGCAGCGGCAGCGCTGCCGCTGCTCGCGGAGAGTTGCCGGCATGCCGAAGCCTGGGCGCGCTGAGATCAGCGCGCCCAGGCTCGCGGACCTCTCCGCGAGCAGCGGCAGCGCTGCCGCTGCTCGCGGAGAGTTGCCGGCATGCCGAAGCCTGGGCGCGCTGAGATCAGCGCGCCCAGGCTCGCGGACCTCTCCGCGAGCAGCGGCAGCGCTGCCGCTGCTCGCGGAGAGTTGCCGGCATGCCGAGCCTGGGCGCGCTGAGATCAGCGCGCCCAGGCTCCGCGGACCTCTCCGCGAGCAGCGGCAGCGCTGCCGCTGCTCGCGGAGAGTTGCCGGCATGCCGAAGCCTGGGCGCGCTGAGATCAGCGCGCCCAGGCTTCGCGGACCTCTCCGCGAGCAGCGGCAGCGCTGCCGCTGCTCGCGGAGAGTTGCCGGCATGCCGAAGCCTGGGCGCGCTGAGATCAGCGCGCCCAGGCTCGCGGACCTCTCCGCGAGCAGCGGCAGCGCTGCCGCTGCTCGCGGAGAGTTGCCGGCATGCCGAGCCTGCGCGCGCTGAGATCAGCGCGCCCAGGCTTCGCGGACCTCTCCGCGAGCAGCGGCAGCGCTGCCGCTGCTCGCGGAGAGTTGCCGGCATGCCGAAGCCTGCGCGCGCTGAGATCAGCGCGCCCAGGCTTCGCGGACCTCTCCGCGAGCAGCGGCAGCGCTGCCGCTGCTCGCGGAGAGTTGCCGGCATGCCGAGCCTGCGCGCGCTGAGATCAGCGCGCCCAGGCTTCGCGGACCTCTCCGCGAGCAGCGGCAGCGCTGCCGCTGCTCGCGGAGAGTTGCCGGCATGCCGAAGCCTGGGCGCGCTGAGATCAGCGCGCCCAGGCTTCGCGGACCGGAGATTTCCCTATGGGCTTTCGTCTTGCGAAGCAAGCCCATAGGGAAATTCGTTTTGCGAAGCGCCTCCAAAACGGAAAACCCTTTCGTCTAGCGGGTTTTTCGTCTTGCGAGGCGTTCGTCTTGCGGGGCACCACTGTATTAGCAAATCAGATAGGGTCACATGCTGCTCTTGTTGCATTATGGTAGTAACTTGCCTTTTTGTCCCATGACCAGTCAACAGTGTGTACTAGCATGAAACAGTGGAACAATGCGTTGTCGCCTGCCAAACTACTTAGAGAAAATGTTTTATTGGTAACATATGCTGCTTTTGAAATGTTTTGTCTGCACTTGGATGATTAGTTGGAATTTTAACAGCCCAGTCCTGTGAATGTTTACCCAGAAATCCCACCAATTTCAGTGGGGCATATGTTCAGGTAAATCTGCATTTGACAAAGTCTTATCTCGTATTTGTGTCAAGCTGCTCCAATCTGCAGAGTTTGACCTTAACTACTTTATCTAAGGACAGTTTCATATGCTATGTTGTAAAATTAGTAAGTCTACAGATTGTAAAATTCATTGGGGTCAGGAACCTGTAGTCTCATGCATTGTGAAGCTTTATATATATTTGTTTATTTATTTGATTAAATTTATATACTGCCCTTCAGCTGAGGATCACAGGGTGGCAAAATCAGTATTTGTTTTATTTAAAACACATATCTATCTTTTTCACAAAGTGAGTTCAAAGTGATAAAGAACAACAGATCCATTATAAAAATGTGGAGTAGTGGTTGGATCTGGGAGATAAGGGTTGAAATCCCTGTTCAACCAGGAAGATCACTGGATAACCATGGGCCAGCTGATGTCTCTCAGCCTAACCTCGATGGGTTGTTGGGAAAATAAAACTGCTTATGCCACCTTGAGCTCCTGGGAGTTACAGGTGACATATAAATAAAATAATAAAAATTACAACCGATAAACACCAAATAAACATCAGTAACAGAGGTAGCGTCACTAAAATAAAACCAAGAGAGCAATAAGTAAAAGCCTTCTGGAACAGCAAAGTCTTTGTCAGACTGTTAGAAGGGGAAAAGTTTATGAATAAATAAACGATATTATATTTCGCACTCTGAGATCGGAATTCAGAACAGCACTGCCTGTAGGTGCCTATCGCACTCGCCAGTTCCTATTCTTCCCCGTTGGTAAATGTTTTTGGCTTTTGTCAGGTGACTGTTCTTACGTGCTCCTGCTTCTCTTCTCCAGAGTTATACCACAGCAAATCATTTCAAAAATAATAATAATTTATTTTTGGTGCGGAGGAAAGGCGTTTGCGATAGACAGCCTTTGTGAATGACGTCATTCTCGGCGACTGCGGAAAGGCCCTTTTCTTCCCGGCGCCTTCTGGAACTTTCGTGTCGGCGAGGAGCATCGGTTGGGGCTGGCGCCGGAGCTTGGCGGGCGGGGGGAGGCAGCGCAATCCATCTCCATCGGGGGCTCCATCGGGGCATCCGGGGTCAGTCATGCCGGAGAATGCGGGCACGAAGGGCGGCCTGGCGGGCGCGGGGAGCCGCAGCTCCGGCGGGAACCGCGGCTCCTACCAGGACCGGGACAAGCCCACCCAGATCCGCTTCAGCAACATCTCGGCGGGGAAAGGTAATGTCGCGGCCCAGGCCGGGGAAGCGCCCCTTGGCCCCAGGCCGCGCGCGGGGGGGGGGGGGGGTGAGCGGCAGGCGCCATTTTAGCCGGATGGGCGGCCGGGGGGGGGGGTTCCTAGGCCGCGCCCCGCCCTCCGCCGCCCCTCCACCCCTCGGGGACCGGGCAGCGGCTCCCCTTCCCTCCTTCGCAGGGGGCGCCGTGTGTGGTATTGGCGCCGTGCAGAATCCATTGAACGTGTCTGGGAACATAACATAGGGGGCTATTGCTTTGTTTAGTTTTTCTTCTTGCTTTTATTATGTGCTTTGTATTCTGCATTTTTGTGCTGGAAGCCGCCCTGAGATTTCAGGAGGCAAGGCGGTATACAAATTTAATTAATAATAATAATAATGATGGCAGTAGTAGGATAATAACCAAGCATGCTAGACAGTGATTTTGCAGAAGTACATTGTGATGCAAGTAATTTATTTTTCAGCTACAAATGTACCACTTGTACATAGTGATTAAATATTGTGTTGTGAAACTTTGGATGATAGATTTAATTAATTAAATAAATAAATAATAATAATAATAATAATAATAATAATATGAGCCTTGCTGGACCAGTAGCCCATCTAATCTAGCATCTTATTCTCACAGTTGCCAACCAGATCAGTATTTTGGGAATGATTCATGTTCTGCATTGTTTCATACTTTCTGGATGTCTCATGCTCCTGTTATAAAGGGGTTGTGTTCTGTGTTATAAATCAAGCACCGATAGCAGTTGTGTCTTTTTGTTTTCCAATGCATTTCTTATCAACAAAAAACTTGATGTGGCAAGTTTATTCTAAAAGTGTGACCCAGAGGAAAGTTTGAGAACTGCTAAGTTATGGTGTTAGGATCAGCACAAAGGTAACCATGCTGAAGATTGCTGAAGTCAATCTTTTGCTGTGTGAGGGGAAAGGAAAGGGGGCATCTCTTCTGCAAAGCCGGAAGAGCTCCAAAGATGAAACCGTATTAACAGTGCAAACACAGCTTGCTGAATAAAAGCTATTGGGGGGACCGGACACTTTCTGTGTTGCTCATTCATGTGCATACCTACTCAGAAATCAGGCCCTTGTTCCCTTACTGTTTGAGACTGCATGTGCCATGTACATAGATAATGCTGTAACAATCACGAATAAATTGGAGGTATGTATCTTGGTTATCAGAGCAAAGTAAATCTAAATGAACATATTGGTGGACTGTGGGCCCCCCGAATGCTAATACAGAATTACAGTGATCTGAAATAAGCTTCACCTTTTATGAAAGGCATTCCTGTATTTTGTGTAAGAGAGTTGTCATTGTAAGATAGTAACAGCCCAGAGGACTGAGGAAGGCTTTCATGGACACCATGGTGCCTTCGTGTATTGGGCTGGAGATGGCAGAGTTAACATGTATTGAAAACATCTAAGCAGTGTACAACAAACATAAAATCCGGATAAATGTAAGAAGACTAAAAGCAGAAAAAGTTGTAAAGAATTCACCAATCACAAAGTCATAAAGAACTGACCAATCTCATAAAATGTGCATAGATACCTGGAAAGGCCTGTTGACACCTAGAAGACTTAAAAAGGCATCTAAACATAAGCGAAGAAAATAAATTTAGGGGGCATCATAAGGTTGTCCGGGAACCTGACATGCCTCAAGATGTCAGCAAATACATTTTAGTGCAGCAGGGAACAGCTCCTCTTGTCCCCAGAGAGAAGGGAAATTCCCATAGGTGGTGGTGCTTTCAGTCCCATCCTCTATCACCTCCCAGGTCTAGTCGGAGTTTGGCTCCAGACAGGGATAGATTTGTAATGGGATCAGAGCCCAAGGAATGCATGGGGTAGCATTTCTACTAGCTCCATCCCATCAGTTAGTGGTGTCCATGGCTAGGCTTTCCTGTGCAGCCAGCAGAACCAACTTAGAATAATTAGATGAGCATCAGAGCTTCAGGGATCTGCCATGTGTGGTTGCTGCCTGGATCATTCCAATGTCTGCTGGAAAATAAAAATTACATTTTCACTTTTATTTTAGCGGTTGCAGATGCGGTTAGGACAAGCCTTGGACCAAAGGGAATGGATAAAATGGTACGTCTTGAGTGTATGCCTATCATATTGTGCATGTAGCAATTTTTTTAATGGTGCTTATGAATTCTATATAATCCATTTTCTAAGCTGCTGTGAAGTTATTTATTGTTCATAAACTTTCAGTTGTGTGGGGAAAAGGCTTTGTGATTAAATTGTCATGGAGCAGGTTCCATGTTGAGTGGAATGGATTATTTTGGTTAGCACTAACTATACAGGCAGACAAACATAAAGAGATTGTGCTGAGAATGCAAACAAAGTGAGGTTGTTGAATGGCAAGATGCTTCAGGCTTTTGAATAGCGCAAAGGGAGGGCACATGTTTGGGGAGTGATAGCCTAATCAAGGCTCCAAGGTAGGTGTGCTTAGATGTTGAAGGGCATGTATCTGTCACACTTGATGAACCAGCTTTGCCCTTTACAAACAGACCAGATCACTGTGATCATCTGGAGAAGCCCTCCTCACTGTCCCAGTTTTCACACATTCATTTAGCTTCAGCACAAGCCAGAGGTGCTGGCTCATAGGGGCTGAGATTTTTTGGGCCCCTTCAGTATTTTCAGGGAGGGGGCCCAGCCACCCCAATGTATGGGGTGCTCTGGTGCAGTGCCTGGCCTCCCTACTGCGGGGTGCCCAGCAGCGCCTGGCCTTCTCACGGCATCATAAGTGCACGTCACATGTTGCACATGTAACATCACAAGCATGCCTTGTGTGCATGTAGCATAAGGCAGCCTTCTCAATCTTCACTGCCAGGTGGCACTGCTGGTACAAGCCAAGGCTTTTAGCGTAGTAATTTGGAACATCGTGCCTTTCAAAATCAGGCACTCTTGGTTTTGTTTTTCTCTTTCTTGAGTTGGTCTACAACGCTTATGTTTTTTCAGATCCAAGATGGCAAAGGAGATGTAACAATCACAAATGATGGTGCAACAATTCTGAAGCAGATGCAGGTCCTTCACCCTGCAGCCAAAATGGCAAGTAATATTTAAATTAAATTTCCTGTCAGTCCCCAAGGTGACATCAAATCATGCACATACAATCCTCCAAATTTTTAGCTGTTGTTTAGTTGTTTGTAGAAAACAACATTGGGCCTAGAATTTTGTGCAGCTATATGTGGAGCTCTTCCTTCTGACGGCATCTGTCCAAAAAAGAAATATACAGGACTGTTACAATGATTCAGTACACATAATGTTGATCCTTTTGCAGAATCTGGGACATTACACGGCCCCTCCCGAAGAAACAACTGGCAAAAGGGCCACAGAAAACCACTACTGTAATTGTAAAATGCTTATGGTCCACATAAGCCTGATAAGCATTTTTGTTTTGTTTTTTGTTTAACCTGAATTAGGGTTATTGGTGTACCATTCCAAGTAACAATGGACAAATGGCCGTTGCCAGAACATTTTAGTTAAAATTTAATGTTCATTGTGGCAGATTGTTACAATGGATTTTCAGGCTGAGTGGCATGAATTAAATTATTACAGTATTTGACCAGAGTGCCCCTTGGCAAGAAGAGCAAATAATTGATTAGTGACAGCTAAATCAAACCCAGTTGTGTCTACTTTGAGTATGACATTTAACCAATATTTAAAAACATTACTTCAAGTAGTGTAGTTAGGTAATCTTATGTTCTGGGCTTAATGGTCTAACATAGGGTTGAGAGTGGTGTTGAAAACTCCCATTGTTCTAGGTGCATTTTGTGACAGGGAATTTCATTAGCACGAGCAGTTTCTGAGCTCTGGGGCAGTACTGCGCCTAAGATTTCAGATTAAAACTGCAGAGTGGAAGGAAAGGAGGACCTTTTTCTGCCTCCCCACTTCCAGCTACTCTCTGAATACTGTAGAAGAGACCCTCTTAAGAATATTAGGGTGTACGCAGGGGTAGGACTAGACCATGTGGAAAATGAGCACAATATTTTAGCTGCAGTTCATTCATTTTCAGCTTTGTATTCTTGTTATAAAAACAGCGCCTAGACATTCCGTTGTTGCACCCATAACCTAGTTTTATAATCCATTTAGCTCCTAGCTTTCATATCTCAGTTTCTAGCACTGGTTGAGAGATTTCACTAGATGCTAATATGTATTAACTTCAATTTCCTCAAAATGTGGTAAGCTAGATCTGCTGTGTTTGGGAACAGCACTGATCTCAACTGGATTAATACTTCCCCAGAGTTACTGCAGTGAGGTTTTGCAGCATATTCAGTATACTGTTAATCACAGAATATTATTTTTTGTTCTTGCATTTTTTCTTGCAATTCAGGGCAAATATTAATAATTTTTTAACATTTGGCAACACACAGCTGGTGGAGTTATCCAAAGCGCAAGATATTGAAGCTGGGGATGGCACTACTTCTGTTGTTGTCATTGCCGGAGCTCTGCTAGATGCTTGTTCCAGACTCCTTCAGAAAGGTAGGTTTCACTTTTTAAAAAATACATAGCTAATTTTGGCGTATGAAATAAATGGAGACTCAAAAGGATAAATGGAGACTCAATTGAAAGAGAAAACTGAAGATATAAACACCAGTGTAGTCCTAAGTATAGCATATGTGTTTTCTTTTCCCAAAGTATGTGTACTAGTGGGTCTGTGGGAGGGAAGGGGAAGGTGGTTGTCTATTTTGGACTTACTATTTTTGGATATATTGATATATCATCCAAAGCCAGTTTGAAGTCCATATCATGATATCAGTTTCACAGTTTTTGACCTGGCAATATATTGTGAATCATTGTGTGTGTGTGTGTGCGCGCGTAGCCGCCATGTAAAAATCACAGGGGGAGTGAAGCCAGCCAATGCTTCTACATAGCTTCATCCTTATTTCTGACATTATGATATATCAGTGTATCATAATGTTTAGCTAGTGATATATTGGCATGTTGAAAATCAAATATTGCCCAGCCCTACTCCTGACATGATATGACTATTGGATGTATCTACATTTTTGTATTGGCACTATTACGTACCTGTGGTAATTGTAACATATCTCCCCCGAATGGATTTTTGTGTATATGTTCAGTGATACAAAGTTTTTGGAGGTTAGTAATAATAATGATGATGATAGATCAGGATATGGCGAAAGAAAATATTCCAGAAAACTTTATTATAATTTTATTAGGGTTTTGGTGTTGTTGTTTTTTTTGGAAGGAATTGGATCTTAATCAGAAAAAGAAACAATCGTTTTTATGATGGGCCTAAAGTGTTGTTTCATGCATTGTGTTTTCTCTAAAATAATGGGAGTGGGATCCAGCTAAAATGGATGATTAGTGTTTTCTTTTAGTCAAGGCAATGGAAGGTTTGGAATTCTATTGCTAGAGTTCATTTGTCAACCAGTTTAATATTCAGGATTAAGGGCAATAAGTGGATGTGAGCTATATTAATGTGCAATATTGCAAAGCATATTTTATATGCTAATTCAACTGGAAACTTCACCCCCAGTGACTTGTTTTTAAGTGTCGTTGAATAAACTGTTTTCTAGGAATTCATCCCACAATCATCTCTGAGTCATTCCAGAAGGCATTGGATAAAGGTACTGAGATCTTGACCAGCATGGGGCAGCCTGTTGAGCTGAGTGACAGAGAAACCCTACTTAACAATGCAGCTACTGCACTGAACTCAAAGGTGGGTAACTTGTGACATATGTGGTTACAGCATGTCTAGCTTGTGATTTAAATATAAATTGCATGCAACTGTATTAACTAATAATTGAGACCAAAGTTTGGACCCTCCTTACAGTAATATTAGGAATGCTTCAATTATTTAGAATTGCCAGACATTTCTTGAGAGGAATGTTTTATGGTGGTGCTCTGATCCTGCTTGCTAGCATTTAAAGAGAGGTGGTCTCTCTGCAGGATCCTTTGAATGTGTATGGCATCACTATTTACTTGCAATGTTTCCTTTTAATAGTGAAAATTCCAGCTGCACTGGCCAGAAAAGCTTTTGCAACTGCGTATTCTTTCCCATTAAAATTGGGATTGCTGAGTCAGAGATTTACTTAGAGATTCAGAATGGGAATTGCAACCTCCATACTGCTCTCTGATTCTGTCTTAAATAAGAAAAGAAAAATTAAGAAAACAACATGCCAATTACTTACTGTTACGAGTCCTACAAAGAAACAATATAAACTGTTGATCTCCGTTTGTTTAATTTAATGTAACTGTTAGGTAGATTGAAATTCAGATCTGTTGGTGGAAGTTCTTATGGAAATGTGCAAAACCAATGAAGTAAAATGTGGGTCTTCACTAAATCCCTGCAGGTTGTATCACAGTATTCTAGTTTGCTTTCTCCAATGAGTGTGGAAGCTGTGATGAAGGTGATAGATCCAAATACAGCGAGCAGTGTGGATCTTAGAGACATCAAAATTGTTAAAAAGCTTGGGTAAGTAGTAATCTCAAAATACAAATTCTGTAACCTATTTATTTTAAATTATTATTGTGCTAGTTTACTCTTTCAATATTTCTTTCTAGAGGAACAATTGATGACTGTGAATTGGTTGAAGGGCTGGTCCTCACCCAGAAAGTGGCCAATGGTGGTATAACCAGAGTTGAAAAAGCTAAGATAGGTCTCATTCAATTTTGCTTGTCAGCTCCAAAGACAGATGTAAGTTGCTTTGTTTAATTTGTTATGTCTGCATCATTATGAGCTATCTTTACACATTGATTGCAACTTCTTAAAAATTCTAAGTATGCTAACAGTACATTATTTTATTTTACTTTCTGAATAGAATTACATGTCAAAAACTTAAAATGGGGGTGGACTGACTTGTATGATCGGTTGCTTACATAGATTTTATGTGGTCCAACAGCATATCAGCTATTAAGCACTCTTGCTTTTAACAGTCAAAATCTTTGTTAAGGTTTCCTGTTAAGAATCAGCAGGAACTATTGGCCCACTACTGAACTGCCTATATCTCTTCAGTTTAAGCCTGAAAAAGAGGTATTAGCATAAAAGAAATAGTCATTAGTGACATATTCTTCTATAAGCTAAGCTTAAGAGGACATCTTACTGCTTAACTTGCAACTGAATGCTTTGATTGTAGACAGTGAGTTATATATTACTATACTACATATGGAAATTTTGATTAAGGGTAGCCAGCATGCTGGTTCCAACTGCCATCAGTCCCAGGCAGCATGACCAATAGTAAGGAATTTTGGGAGTTGTACCACAATGTTTATCTCTGATTCAGATGCTTAGTTAAGCTTTATTATGCTTCTTCTCCTGTTAGATGGATAACCAAATTGTTGTTTCTGACTACACTCAAATGGACAGAGTCTTGCGTGAAGAGAGAGCTTACATTCTCAATTTAGTTAAGCAAATTAAGAAGACAGGATGCAATGTGCTGCTCATTCAGAAATCTATTCTGCGGTATGTTTATTCCAGTAACGTGCTTGCTGTTGAAGAATGAATGATATTCGGGATTAAAATTGTTCACGGTGTGATAAAGTTTAAGAGACTTGCTCTGAAACGTATTTCTTAAACCAGGGGCGGGCAACTGAATCTGGCCTGTGGACCAGACATTCAGCCACATTTGAGGCTCTGACCAACTGTCAGATTTTACCCACACACGTGGTTGAATGTTTAGTCCAACCACCTATTATGTTAGGTGACGCTAGTCTGCTGCTGAAGCAGCAGTTTGAGTAAAGTGGGAAGTAGAGAGGGAGAGGGCTTGTAGGCCTTTTGGAGAGATTTAGGAAAAGCTTCAAACCAATGATGCACTTCATGACATCCAGGTGGGCCCAGGATAAATAATGACATCTAGTTGGGCCCAGGATACGTTAAGGTGTGTTCTGAGTCTTGGGAAATTCTGGGTCTGATCAGCGTAGCTTGCCCATCACTAATAACGCTGCTGTGATTCTGGTTGATTTTCTAGCTCATTCATTGTGTTGATTTCAGGGATGCTCTAAGTGATCTAGCGCTACATTTCTTGAACAAAATGAAGATAATGGTGATTAAAGATATTGAAAGAGAAGACATTGAGTTTATATGTAAGGTAAGGAGGAGCTGTTAGCTAGTTCTGCTGTAGGTGAATATTTGATTCAAAAAGTAATTGAAATTGGTCATAATACTGATTGGCACAGCTTTGGAATTTGTTACACACTTTGTATGTAGGCTGTGGGAGGAAACAATACGTGAAAGAATTAGTAGGCTCTATTAGTCTCACTTCTTCTCAAGGAAATAGTAATGTGTCATCTTGCTTATAAAGATGCAGCTGTAAACTGTCTTACTTCAAGCTTATACATGAGTGGTCGGAAGTAAGTCCCACCAAATTTAATGGGACTTCTTCCTGGGTAAGTAGATAAAGGATTGCTGCCTGAGTAAAAAGTATAGCATATTGAACTATATCATACCTTTTTAATCTATGGTCCCTGTGTTTATTTATTTTTGAAAAGACCATTGGAACTAAGCCAGTTGCTCATATTGATCAGTTTACTGGAGATATGCTGGGATCTGCTGAACTGGCAGAAGAGGTCAATTTAAATGGATCTGGAAAGCTAGTAAAGGTAAGCAGAACTCCTGTTTAGCTATTTAGCTTGCTTCTTTATGACACTTGAGGAAGTAATTTTCATTTCAATTTCATAAAATGTATACATCGCTTGATTGTAAAAACCTTAAAACGGTTTACAAAAAGATAAAACCATAAAATCAGTATTTTTAAAAATACAATACATTAGAACAGGGAGGCCCAACTTTTCATACTCTAGGTCCCTGTCAGAGCCCTCCTTGCTTACCCAGCTTTGGGAAAGTGGGACGGAGAGGGGGTCAAATGTTGCTGGGAACCGCCAGAAATGCCTCGAGGGTGGCAGACGGCCCCTGGGCTCTGTGTTGGACCACCTGCATTAAAACATACAAAAAGTTAAAAAACTAAGATTACAATTCATCTCATTACCAAGCATTTGGTTAGGCTTGTATAAACAGGAATGTCTTTAACAGAGCTCAAAACAAATACAGTCGTACCTTGGATCCCGAGCGCCCTGGAACTCTGATGTTTTGGCTCCTGAACGCTGCAAACACAGAAGTGATTGTTCCTGTTTGCGAACTTTTTTTGGAACCCAAATGTCCAACAGGGCTTCTGCGGCTTCCTGCAGCCAATCAGAAGCTGTGATTTAGTTTTCGAACGTTTTGGAAGTCGAACGGACTTCCGGAACGGATTCCATTCGACTTCCAAGGTACAACTGTGAAAGTGTATCTATTGTTTGATATAAATAGGCAGGGAGTTCCACACTAAACTATTGAGTTATTACAAATGTGGAAGGGGTGTTATGTGGCACCTGTAGTAGTGCCAGTTCCACC
>CANTUW010000216.1:0-21332 GCA_947686815.1 Podarcis lilfordi | reverse complement strand
GCAAGTTTTGTGTCTGGCAACCTTAAAATGCAGATGTGCCTTTAAGCCATATAGTGTACAGGAATACTTCAAAACGCTGGAATCTGCTATAGATGGGGCTACCCATCCCATCTCATAGTGCCGCTGGACAGGGCACAGCATGAAGCATCAACACACAAGGAGGCAAGACTATTCCTGAGCATGCTAAAACTGTCTCTACCAAGCAACCCCAAAACCAGCACTAGTAACTCAGACTCATCTGATGATGAGATAGGACTAGGTTGGCAGCAGCAGCAAGATCAACAAAAAAACCTTCTAAAAAGCGCTGCTTTCAGCGTACTGAAACTCACCATGTCCTGGGAGTCGTAAGAAGACACCAGAGCAGTAGTCAACAGAATACCTAGTCTCTTAAATAACAACAGGGAAATAGCGCATGCACACACGCAATTGTGCATTATTAGCTGCAAGAGTAACAAGGAAGCATCAAGACACATGGACTCAAAGTGAATGAAGCAACCAAGCACTGGGAAATTTAAAGAAATGTTAAATTGACTAAGTTTTTTACTTCAACATCCACTTATATTTACTCTCAAAAAATGAATGGTGATAAAAATTGAGAGGATAGACCACCTCTTCTCAAGACCATTCTCGCAGAACTTTGTAAGTTGTTTTATTGTTGGATTACATCTTTGAATTTCATCCCATTCATGCTATTGCTCTGACCTACCTCATGCCACCTATCAAAACAATAACTAAGTTAAAGAGTTTTGTATAATTTCCTAGCCAACTTACACTAAGCTAGCCCAATGGTTGATATGAAAACTATAGAAATACTCATCATAAATGCCAATGGCCTCAACTCACCGGTGAAACACCAACAAGTCAAGCTAATGCTCAAGCGGGGAAAACCTAAAATAATATGCCTACAGGAAACGCACTCGAAGAAGCAAATGGATAGAATTATTTGTCCCAAAGGCTTTGATGTCCAGATCTAATCTACTGGCTCATCAAAAGGAAGAGGGGGAGCAGTGCTAATTTCCAACAGTCATATTTTTTTCCTCAAGGGAACTTTGACAGACAAGAGAAAGACCACTATGTATTTGTCAAAGGCCAAAGTAACAGCATCAACTAACTATAGTCTCACTTTACTCTCCGAACAAAGGACAGTTCAGTTTCTCCAACTCGCTATGCAAGAACTATCTGGATTCCAGGAAGGCATGGTGCTATTAGGAGGGTATTTAAATCTTGTACAAGACCCCCAACTGGACAGAGCAGGTCCCACTGTAACCAACTCACATAAAATGCCCTCAGCACTGGAATCCATACTTCGCGAACACAGCCTAACAGACATACAGAGAGAGCTCCACCCAAATACAAAGGACTCCCCCTCAAGTCGCTACTCATCATACTTGTGTCTCAATTTTGTCATGACTTTCAAAGAATTCTTGGATCGGAGATTGGCTGTCTCACTCTTTCCAACCATGCTCCAGTGTGACCACCTTACATCTCCAAGAAAAACCCAAGTCATCGCCTGGCTGGATATTTCCTGCAATTCTCCTGCAGAACAAGCTGGCAACAGACCACCTCTATTCAGTATTAAAGAACTACTGTACTTTGATATTAAAACCACAGACAGAATGCTTCTTACAACAGTCTGGGAAGCTATGAAGGCGGTCATCAAGGGAACCTGCATTAGCAAGGTGACAGCAATCAAAAGAAAGACCGCCGAAGAATCAGATCATCTACTACTGGAGATAAGGCACAAAAGAGATGGAGGGAAGAAGACTTTAAGGTCCTTGAATGCTAAGAGAGCAGAACTCACAGCCTTGGAAACAGCAAAAATCTTGCTTTTCCTCAACCAAAAATATTATGAACATTGTGATAAGAACTCTAAGATGCTTGCTAACCATATCTGGAAAAGAATTAACAATAAGATAGTAAACCAGCTAAGGTATAAGACAGGTATCCTTAAATATGATGATAATGATAAGTGTAATATGTTTAGAGATTTCGATGCCTCTTTATATGCTGATACTATCCCCTCCCTCCCAACAATTACAGAATACTTGGAAAGAATTCCATTACCTAAACTAAATTACACCCACAGGGTCTACTTAAACCAACCTATAGAACCTGATGAGGTAGCAGCAGTAATCAAAAAACTGAAGGGCTATAAAGCCCAGGGCTCAGATGGTTACACTGCAAACTTCTATAAGCAATTCAGTGAGATTTTGATCCCAAGATTAACCTCTCTATTTAATGACAATCTTTCAGGTGGTCAAGTACCAACCTCCTGGCAACACTCTAAAATAATAGTTATACCTAAGCCAGGGAAAAATCCCGAGTCAGTAGAATCATCTAGACCAATAATTCTTTTAAATCAAGATGCTAAAATCTTTACAGCAATCTTTACTGCAACGCTCAACACATTTATTTCTTCCTACATTACCACGGATCAAGTTGGGTTCATACCCCAAGGACAGATCTGTGATCCAATTTGCTGGCTACTAAATGCCATTCATCAAGCAAAAGCAAAGGTTTACCACTAGCAGCCATATCACTAGATGTGTGTAACAGTTCCTAGAAGTGTTGTTATCAAAAATGAACATGGAACAATATTTTATGAATTCTATCATGAGACTATATAAGAACTCATATGCTCAGGTTAGGGTGAATGGTATAGACTCCATTGCAAGAGGGACACCCTCTGTCACCCCTCTTGTTTCCCTTATCAATTGAACCATCTCCATTAGAAATGCATAAAATAAGCCTTTTTGCAGATGATATAGCAATATTGCTTTCTAACCCAAAAGCTGCAACACCTGTATTAAAGAAAGAACCAGATAATTATGGTAAAGTGGCCAGATTCAAAATCAACAAATCCAAATAAAAAATAATGTATATAGGCATTCCTTGACCTGACCAATTAATCATTCAAAGACAGGTTTTAAAACCTGCCACAAGGTAATAAAATATTTGGGAGTGCAGATAACTAAAAATCTATTGGCTCTAAAGAAAGCAAACTTCACACCAGTATTCTGACAGGTGCAACAATGTCTTGAATTTTGGAAAGACCTGCGTTCATCATTGTCAGGACACATAGCTGCGGTAAAGATTGCTATCCTGCTGAAACTTTTGTTTCTCTTTCAAGTGCTGTCAATTATGATTGCACCCAAACAATTTAAAATTTGGCAGTGCTCAATAAACAAGTTTATTCATGGGGGGGGGGAGCACAACTAGGCTCCAGAATTATATATGGAAGTGTCAAAAATGGCAGGTTTGGAATCCCACATCTCCAGACTTATTACAATGCCTTCCAGCTAAAGCATTTGATGCCACTAATCCTCAGGCAAAAAGGTAAACTATGAGTAGATAAATTTCAGATCCAGTATATAGAGCATATCCCTTTCTACCCTCCTCACTCACTAAAACCCGTACCATTGTGAACCCTTTCCTCCACACCACACTAAATGTATGGAAAACAAAGTTTAAAAAACCTGGCTCCCCTAATTTCTCCCCTTATCCCTCTTCACTTTCACCCATCTTTTAAAGAAGCGGGGGAATACTTAGATTGGAATGGTTGGGAACAGGTGGGCCTTTATAGACTAAACGATTTTTATGCAAAAAGTATCCCCTTACAAAAAGAATTCATTGCAGCCATAAAGGTAAAGGGACCCCTGACAGTTAAGTCCAGCCGCGAACGACTCTGGGGTTGCCGCACTCATCTCACTTTATTGGCCGAGGGAGCCGGCGTACAGCTTCCGGGTCATGTGGCCAGCATGACTAAGCCACTTCTGGCGAACCAGAGCAGCACATGGAAATGACGTTTACCTTCCTGCCGGAGCGGTACCTATTTATCTACTTGCACTTTGATGTGCTTTCAAACTGCTAGGTTGGCAGGAGCAGGGACCAAGCAACGGGAGCTCACCCCGTCACGGGGATATGAACCGTCGACCTTCTGATCGGCAAGCCCTAGGCTCTGTGGTTTAGACCACAGTGCCATCCGCATGGTACCACTTCAACCAGCTGTTAGGTTTCCTGTTAAACCCAGACATTTCCACTCAAGCAAACAGGAAACTAGCAGCAATAGAGCACATCTTTGTTAACTTCTCTCCACTCTCTCAGGGCATAGCTTCCTCAATTTTCAAAGGTCTAATAACACTAGAATATGGCAATCTATTGCACACAAAAATGCCATGGGAATGGACCTAGTTGTGCAAATACCAAATGAAAAATGGATGGCTTTTTCTATTGCTGGCATGTAGTGGATCTGTGATTTCTTTTTACTGTGCACTCGCTTGCTTTGATTTAAGCTTTGATTGTATGGCTTGATGGCTGAATAGTGTGTAAAATCGTGCAATTTCACGAGGAACTATTTTAATTCTACTAAATCTGACTTTGCTAGGACCCCAGGGGAAGTGAAGTGTGTGTGTGTGTGTGTGTGTGTGTGTGTGTGCACGCGTGCACTTTCTTGGAGGTGTGACTTTGAGGAGAGAAGCAATCAATGAGAGTGGTACCTAGGGCACTCTCTCAAAATTCCAAATGTACCCACAGACTGAAAAAGTTTGATGACTACAGCAATGGAGGAAGGATGTGTGGATGTTTGATGTCAAATAAATTATGCTAGATGCTAGGCAGTTCCTACAGGAAGCTTTTGATGTTAAGATAAGTCAGTATGATTTAATGTTTGAGAAAAATGCAGAAATACCTACTGAATGAACTTAACCACAGGAACAAGACATTTATTTAGTATCAGTGGTTGTTTTTGCTAGGCATTCTGCAGAACACACAAGCAGTGCAGCTCCTGTAATCTGCATTATCTACCGCAACAATGTGATGGAAGGAAGATGTTGGGGACTGACAATGAAGTACAAAATGGCAATGAAGTAGTAACTATGATTAGGCTTAAGTAGAGACAGAGTAGACCAAAGAAAAGCTTGAACCAGGGGAGAGAGGCAGCCTGGTGAATAGAGAACAGGTAGGAGCAGCTTGATGTAAACAGAAATGGTTGAAAGACATGTAGGAATGCAAAGGATCAGAAAGTGAGATAGACAGTACAGGGAGATAATGAAGAATTTATAGTGTGGGATCCAAAAAGTGAAGAGCACTAAGAAGGAGGACTAGAACCCTGATAACTGATAGGCAGAGTAGGAATGTGATGAAATGGGTAATATAATCTAGATTTAAGATGATAATCCCTGAAAATATTGAAATGTTCCTTATAATAAAAAGTAGCGTCACAGCTTATTATAAGAATCACATACAAATTGTACAAAGTGGTTCAGGTTGCAGAAGGGAACCATTGTTAGGCTTTAGCATTTTATTTTCAATATAATAATTAGCACCAATTTCTCTCCTTTCCCTCCCTCTAACATGAATGATAAATATATCTGTTGAATAAATATAATTTACCTGCAGAAACTAGTACTGTGAGTGCATTCAATGTGAAGAAAGTTTGGGTAAGAAGGAGCATTTGCCATGTATTTTTGTGCCCTGGTATTATTTCTACCAGCGTCTAAGGCTAAAAAGGGCCACCTATTTCTGTGGAGATGTATCTAAAAAAATCTCTCAAGCTGCCTATAATAATCTCCATTATGTATAATGACCATTTTGATAATAGTCTTTAGAAGAGGTAATGGCCCTGCTGAATGGTTATTACCTGTCTGTTCATGCTGGAAGCAAGATACCAAAGCCAGAGGGGACAGTCAAATGGTCCTTGCGGTGTAGTCTGAAGGAATAAGAAATATTTAACAGAATGTAAGAAACAGACAAGAAAGCGCCTTTTGCTATAAAAAGGGAAAAACCTGCTTATACTAGGACACAGTGAGACAGCCTGAATTTGATAAAACACTAAAGATAGAAAATAATTAAGGCAAAGCAAATGGTTCTGTGCAAACAATGTCTGTGTCTAAGTCACAAAAGAGTCACATGAAAGAAGTCTGAATATATTTTGGCATTATTAATAATTACATACCTTGTTATATGTGCAGAATTAGTTCTTTGCCAAAAGCTGTCTTCCAATTTCACGTGTGATTACAACTCGATATGTATGTAATAAATATGTACAAATAATTAGATAAAATACAATATGTTACACTACAACAAATATAGTACAATGTGAGAAATAAAGTAAAACTATGAAACCCATTAAAATGTTTCAAAATCACACATACCTTACGCAACAAGTTTTTCCTTTGCTATCCACATTATCCTCTTCAGCAGTTTTTCTTCCTCATACTTCCTATTTGCATTTAAATCAATAAATGTATGTTCAGCTGTATTTAAGGGATTAGCCATTAATCCTCCATAAAATATGAATATAAATGGTGTCCATGTAAATAAAAAAAACTTAGACGTTTTGTAAGACCATTTGAAATGTTGATGAGTAAGTTCTTCCACAACGGCAATGTCCAGAATTTTTGAGAAGTATGGATGTTTGAGATTTTTCCATTATCATTCTCTCTGTTTGCAATGCCCAGGCTATGCATCCCATTGCTTAAAGAAAGCAAAATGGCAGCAGCCACTCACAAGAGTGGAGGAATCAGCAGGCTTGGGAGAAGTACTTGTAAAAGTACAGAAACAAATTATTTTAAAAACCTGAAAGGGAGGGCATCAAAACAGCCTGGTAAGGAATGAGCAGGCTCTGTGGTCATCAGGGGTGCCATCTCACCCTCAGGATTGTGGGTGCCCGCTACCGCAACATGGATGTGCAATGTCACATGTGCACGCCTGCACACAGTCACCTGTTAGTGTTGTGGCGGCCGGCAGTGGTGGCGACTCCTCTTCATCCTCTGCCAGTGAGGCACCCTGTTCCGTGCGGAGGGGTTCAGACTCAGGGGCAGAAAGACTCTGCGTCTGAGCCCCACCCCTGGATAACGATGCCTCACTGGCTGGCTGGCTCAGAGTTTCTGCCAGACTAGCCTTGTCCAGGATCATAGCAACAGAGGAAGCTGCCTTAAACCAAGTCACGCCAACGGTTCACCTAGCTCATTTGGGGTAGGAAACTAATGAAGCTTCAGCTTCAGAGCCCCTGATCCTGGGGGGCCCAGAAGCAACTTTAGTCCACATTGCTTTCAAATGTTGGGTTTAGGAGACCCAACTGGAGTCGCCCAGCTCAAATTGATTAATTTTTTTGTCGTATATATTTCAACAATCTCAAAGTTAGAGAGTCAGTAGCACAGATGTTGTAAAGGTGTGGTGATCTGTCATGGAACAGCCCCATTGAAGAAGATAACGGGTTACCCAGATCTTGTCGCTTGGTTGCAAAGGGGGACTCAGAATAGTTCAATAGTTCCGGTCGGGGACAGAGGGTGGCGCTTGGGGGGGAATTGTCATCCCGCCACTCCTTGGTGTGTGGAGTGCCTCAGGGTGCGATACTCTCCCCGATGCTTTTTAATATCTTTATGCGCCCCTCACCCAGATTGTCCGGAGTTTGGGGCTGGGTTGCCATCAGTATGCCGATGACACCCAACTCTATCTGTTGATGGATGGCCATCCTGACTCGGCCCCAGACACACTGACCAGATGTTTGGAAGCTGTGGCTGGATGGTTACGCGGAGCCGGTTGAAGTTAAATCCTTCGAAGACAGAGGTCCTCTGGCTGAGACGGGACGATATGGGATTGGGGGCAACTCCCATCTCTTGCGGGGAGCAATTAGTGCCAGCACCGTCCGTTAAGAGTCTGGGTGTAATCTTCGATACCTCCCTCTCTATGGAGGCGCAGATTACAGCTATAACAAAGGCGGCATTTTTTCATCTCCGCCAAGCTAAGCAGTTGCCCCTTATCTCTCTCGCCCTGACCTAGCCACTGTGATCCACGCGACGGTCACCTCCAGACTGGATTATTGTAACTCGCTCTACGTGGGGCTGCCCTTGAGACTGACCCAGAAACTCCAGCGGGTGCAGAATGCCGCGGCGAGACTCCTTATGGGGTCTTCGCTGCGAGATCACATTCATCCGGTACTATACCAGCTGCACTGGCTCCCGGTGGAGTACAGGATCAGGTTTAAGGTGCTGGTTTTAACCTTTAAAGCCCTATACGGCCTAGGACCCTCGTACCTACGGGACCGCCTCTCCTGGTATGCCCCACAGAGGAACCTACGGTCTGCAAATAAAAACATCCTGAAGGTCCCAGGCCTCAGAGAGGTTAGGCTGGCCTCAACTAGAGCCAGGGCTTTCTGGCTGCGGCTCCAATCTGGTGGAACGCTCTGTCACAAGAGACTAGGGCCCTGCGGGACCTGACATCTTTCCGCAAGGCCTGCAAGACAGAGTTGTTCCACCAGGCCTTTGGTCAGGGCCCAGCCTGACTCCCACCTCCGGCAACCTGCACAGAACTTTGCTCAACGGTTGCCATTAATTTGATTTTAATTAATTTTTATAATGAAATGTTTTAGAATGTTGGATTATTTAATTGTTTGATTATTTATTTGTTGTTAGCCGCCCTGAGCCTGGCTTTGGCTGGGGAGGGCGGGATATAAATAAAATTTATTATTATTATTATTATTATTATTATTATTATTATTCAAGCTTCAGGGCTCCCAAAATGTAGGTCTGCCACTGAGCTCAGTATTGTCTCCACTGCAGCAACTCTCCAGTGTTTTAGACCAAAAGTATCTCCTGGCTCTACCTTGGGACCTTTGTGTGAAAAGCAGGTGCTTGACTACTGAGCTAAGCCCTTCTACAACCCAACACAGGTTAATGTAAGATTTAAGGTGTTCAGACAGATTATTTTACTCCCCCCCCCACCCACCCTCCAGTTTTATTTTCCAATCAAGTCAACATCATATAAGTACTTAGCATGCCAGTCATTGCGTGCCAGTCATTTGGTTGTGGGGGAATATCCCCCCCCCCACACACACTTAGAAGTGTTTGTATATATGCAAGCTGAAAATACATCCCTCTTGTTTCAGCCATTGCAAACAATAGAAAACTATGCAGAAGAAAGCAAATGTAAATTTGTATGTGCTCTCTTTGCCTGCTACTACACATCATAGGTTACTCTGGGAAGTTAAAGCCAGGATTCCTTTTAATTTATATTATAATATTACTCTGGGTCAGATCTATTTAAGGGTTGATGAAATATTCTCATGGGCTGATTAGCATTTAAAATCAGTTACTGAAAGTGACAAATATTTGTGCCACACACTGAGAATCAGTAAACTTCTCTTGTAATTTATTATTTGATGTAGGACTTGGTGTCTCTTATGGTTTTCAATGGTTCTTTCCCTTGTATCCCCCAATTTGCTGCAAAACGTGATTCCTCTCTAGACAGTGAAAAAAGGGGGTGGGCCTGGCAGTGCCAGGTGAGGTAGGGAAGGTCATTAAAAATGTTCCTCACATATCTGCAGATCAGCTCCAGTTTGATTGTCCGCCTATCCTTATTTCTAAGCCAAGTGTGTGACATTTTTGCTGTTCACACAAAGGACGACCTACTGTAAGGCTGGCCTCTCAAACCACAGGAGACTTCAGTCTCTCACAGAACTGGAGGTGCATTTCCATTTTGAGTTCAGGGTTTTTGAGAACTCCTTAACCTGCTTGTGGGTTTTTTCCCTTTAATCTTTCTGAGGAAACACTCACCTTTGAAGGATTCCTCTTTGAAGTGCCTCAGACAATGGTAGTGGTGCATCAGATGAAAAGAACATTTGTTTAAATACGGCTTCTTCTCTTACTTTATCAGCACTCACTGTCTAAACCAGCACAGAGCTCGCGCTTCAACAATACGATGGCGAGTTATTAATACTGTATGTGTGACATCATCAAATATTGCCTTCTGCCATCCCAACCTAGGCAATTGTGTCAGAATTCTAGCATCTAATCAAACCTCTGAAATAGGAGTGGTGAATAAATAAGCCTGTTTCTGTTCCATGTCAGCTTCAAATGTGTTTTATCATAACTCCATTTAGTTCCATTTAAGATTTTTTTAACCACATGAAACATTCACACATACACATTTTTCTAAGGCACTCCCCCCCAAAAAATATGTATTTAGTACACATTTCCCTTTAACATATGGATTACTGGATGCTCCCCTACAAAAAAGCACCAAAAAAATCACACATTTTGTATGTATGGGTATTCTAAAATGCCCATTTTCCTCACTACATTTTTTGAGAAATTCACAGGAGTTTGCAGCCTGATTGACAACTGCATCCCAATTAGTGCATGTGTCAGGGATTTGCAAATTAGGGTGACTCAGCTGAATATGTGGCCTGAACAAAATTCTCTTCCATACTGTGCTGGCACACAGATTTAATGTTTAGCACTCACATTTATCTGAGTGTTTCAGGGTTCATTTGTGGACAAGATGCATATGGAAGGTGTCCGTCCCCCCCCCCCCGACTTTCAGCAACCACCTCCTTCTCCCTCCCTTCCAGGCCACCTCCCACCACATTCAGGACAATCTCCCAACTCTCAGTAGAAGCTCTTGGGGGATCTGGGGAGAGGAAAGGGGATGAATGGCACCTTCTACCCACCACTTTTCTCTGGCACCTCTCTGGATCCATGCCATTGTGTTGAACAACAATTATATTTATTTTTTTATTTAAAAAACCCACACATTTTGACACTAAATAGCACACTTCAAAGGTTTTGGATATTATTCCATGGAAGTAAAACAACAGACAGACAGACAGACAGACAGGTAGAAAGACATGTAGAAGACAGAAAACAGACATGTAGAAAAATACCGGTTTTCACTCTTTATAGGTCTGCTGTATTTTTCCTTCAAAGCTCTTTATATGCTTGATATTTCCACTTTTGATAGGTCGGCAGTAAATGAGAGACACAATCTTCTGTATAAAGATTTATAGTGAGGCAACATACTTTCCTCACAGCATAAGCACTTTTCCCATATCTAGTAAAACAGGTAAGTTTAGCTCTAATGTGTTTTCACACACACACACAAATTGAAGGCTTCTTTTAGGCTGCAACCCTATGCATACTTCCCTGAGAGCAAGAATAATGAACAATGCAAACATACATATGAGTGAACTATTAGTTGTTTAGTAAACAAAACTAAGCAAGGCGGATCCTCCTAACGGAGGGTCCATGTTGCGCACAGTCCTGGGACTCTCCCCAACTGTCTGGGAGGTGGGGCTTTGCCCTGTCCCAGACAGTGGCACCATGATCATGCCACTGGCCTTTAGCCAATCAGCAACGTGGTGGGGGCTGGGGGTTTGGGAGGTATTTAATCGGCAGCGCGAGTGGGGACCTCCCCTTGCTTCACACTGCCAAACACCCGCCCACCCACCCAGTTATTTAGGCTGTGTCTGGCCTTGCTTTGGACTTCGGTTGGTCACCTGTTTTGGAACAGGGGCCAGGTAGGAATTTTTCCAATGTGGCAGATTGGCAGTGGCCACTTGGTTTTTGCCTACCTTTAGCAATCCTCACAACTTTGTAAGGTTTGGTGGTTAGGCATTGGTTTAGGGGAATGTGGGGAGGGGAGGTGCGGCCATCACCTGCCCCTCCAATTGATAGGGTATTCCGTTAAAGCAGCCTTTCTCAACCTGTGGGTCCCCAGATGTTGTTGAACTAGCTAGCTAGCAAGGCTACCCATCATCCCTAGCTAGCAAGGCCAGAGCTCAGGGATGATGGGAGTTGCAGTCCAAAACATCTGGGGACCCACAGGTTGAGAATTACTGCGTTAAAGGAATCTGGGGTGTCTGGATCTCATCCAAAGCCCAGGGAGCGACTAGGGCCAAGCCAGGACCTCCGGGAACCCCAGGGGTGAGCACCAGTCAATAACCATTGATGGAGCTCCCCCTGCTGATTCTTTACCCTTCGGAGGCTTCCTGCAGGGTGGGCAGGAGTCAGATATAGTCTTGATACCAATGCCTGAGCCAATACCAGTCACACTTGTGTAATCAATAAAGTTGTGGCCTAAATTTGCCCAATAACCTTTAAACTTAATTCTGTCTCCACTGTGTCTTTATTTCCAAGGAGTGGGTTTCAGGGATTGACATGCAACAGCATCTTTACTACTGAGTCTGCTTACAGAGTTGGAAAAGCATAATCTATCAAAAAGTAATGGTATTGAGATGATGATGCCTAACTTTAGCAAATGGATCAAATAACATAATTCAAGCATCCAGATACAGCTATGATTTAAGATTTTGCCAAAACCTCCCACTATTATTTTCATTTACAGTTGTCAAAGATGACAGAACAGAATGTTTTGAAACTAGAGGTCTGGATGTGGGGATGATTTCCAAGAAGGAAGTAAGGAGAATAAGTAACAGAAAAACTAAGTGAATTCTAGATGACTTTAACATTATTGAACATCCATCCTGATCTGTTTGCTGGGAAGTTCGATGACGTGAGCTATTTATTGAGCATTCATTCTCATTTGTTCATGTATACGTGCCTATTATTTGAGTGCAACTTAAATGATGATGACTTGCATATGCAAAGGAGATCAACCTGCCCAAATAGAACTTTCCTTTTACCTGATGCCATAACAAGTCCACTCATATCTTTATCAGCCAATCAGAAACCATCAGTCAGCACTCAAGTGATGCATATGCAGGTGTGACCGCTCCTCCTATTGAACTAACTTCCCTTATTGAAAGAGAATTCATTGCTTTCCTTACTTTGTGTCTCACCTGTCTATAAATGGCTAAAACTGTTTACTAAACAACTAAAAGTGCAAATACCAATTTGGAAAGTAAATATGCCTTTCTTCCATTCTAGCTGTGTGTATTGTGCTCCCTTTTGATATTTATTTTATTCTGAATTCCTGAATCCCATGAGAGATAACGGTCTGTCAGCTTTAAACACCATGCGAGGTGAGTTCTGCATTAACAATATGACTCAATTGATGGGAACGGAAGTGCCATTGACAGATAACCTAATAGAATCCCACATCATTTTAGTCTGTGAGACGATAGCTACATCTCTTCATTAAATAACTTCCTTTTATCTTTCGTATTAATTCTGTCAAAGGATTGTACTTATTTGGGTTGTGTTTGGGGGGATCCTTTAAACTTTTCAGTGTAGATGTTCATGTTATGTTTAATAAGAGTTGACATAAGTCATATAACAAGGGAAGAAAAAGGAGGGATATAATATGTCATTTGCATAAAAGGAAAAAGCCGTTCTAAAACATTTTGGAAAAAATTAAGAAGCTACATACTTAAATATACACATAATTCATTTTAATTAAAAGTTCCCTAATTTTACCTGCAGGCAAGGTGATAATTAGACTGTGTAGATGTAAATGTGATAATAAAGGAGTGAGAGAAAGCTACCTTTCCTGCATTTCTCTACTTTTTGTTACTTGGACCCTGACCCATAATATTTCTTATTTTGGGAGGCAGTCAGGCTATGTAATGACATCAGGACACCATGCAGCAAATCAGTCACAATAATGTCACAACATCAATTCCTGCACCACATTGCCTTCTCACCAAATGGATATTAGGGTTAGAGGAAGACCTACTGGTATATAAAGTATGGCAGCTGCCTGAACGGCAGTACAAATGTCATTCTTACATAGCACCATTTTCCTACATTTTTCTACAAAGTATGCCAGTGGGGGGGGGATCCACATAATATTTGAATGATTATTATGTCTTTCTTGATCATTCTGCAACCTTTGCTGCATGTTAGATAATTTTCTACACTTTCATTTTCAGCCAATGTAATTCCAAATTGACTTAAAACACTTCCCAATAGATTTCAAGGGTGGTGTTTCAGAGAGCCCTTACAAAAATGTAATGCTAACAATGGCTACTAGTCATGATGGCTATATATTACCTCGTGTGCCAAGGCGAGCATCAGAGGCTGAATACTTCTGTATAACAGTTGCTGGGGGGTGAGGATTCATGGTACAGTTCTTGTTTGCTGGCTTCCCATAGGCATCTGGTTGGCTACTGCAACAGTTCTTAACAGCCTTTTCTGTTGTTTAGTAATGCCCATATACCTCTTTGTTGTTGTGAAATACATAATACGATATGCAAAAAAATCCAGCAAGATTTTTTCTTATTTAAAAGAAAAGGAAGGAAGAAAGGAGGGAAGGAAGGAGTAGCACAAGGCTACTATCCAGCTCTTGTATCTCCTGCAGGACTCCTCCATTTCTCCTGCATAGCAAATCTCTGTTTCCTCCAAAGTCCCATGTAAAGATACTGATGATGTGGAGTGATGAAATCTTAAAACTGTATCACCATAGAGAGTTTGATTTCTTCTGCTTCAGAAGTTTGACAGATTCTGAGGGTGTCTTTGAACGTGAACTCAGAATCTTCCGGTAGTCTTTTCTTAAGCATGCAATCTCTTAATACTAATTGCCCTGTGTGTCTTACTACAGACTTGGTCATGTTTCCATAGATGTCAACGCCTGATGTGGTGATGGAGGGGGCATGGGATCCTCCTATAGTTTGTGTTTCTGTTCTTTCATACAAAACTGAGGTCTTTCCAAAGACTCATTTCTTTTTTGGAACACAGAACTCTTCAAACTTTCTCATCACTAGGGTATCCTATTAGCATTGCTATTGTGCTTCTGAGAACTGCAAACAATTGTACATCATTAAAACCTCCTGCCCTGCAAAAGATTGCTTTCTGCAGATCTTCTTTTGTTCTAGCTCCACTGCCAGCAAGCAGAAACAGGTTTGCTTAAATTTCTCCCAGTTTTCAGCTGCTTGACTGGATATCCTCAGCTCTTCAGGCACTCAAAGAAAGAATTCAGGAAAGTGCTATCTTTTTTCCGAAGCCCCACGTCCAGCTGGACGTCAGTTTCACCCAAAAGGGGATTGGCAATGTTTCGGAGGGAGAGGCTGGACGAGGTAAGACGCATTTGCCGGAGTTCATTTCGAATCCTCCCTAAAATTTGTGCTGTGGCTCCCAGCCTTTCAAGTTTTTGATGAAGATTGTATCAGGTTGTTGGAGCCCATGCCAGGAGTTCACATTGCTAATAACTGTAAAGCCCGCATCGTAAATCAGCTTTAATGAGCAGATAATTGCAGTCTCCGGCAGCCTTGGAAGCAGCCTTCGACTTACTGGTTTTCCGCTAGCTCACATCCAGTTGTATTTCTACTTCTACTACCTTTTATTATCTTTTAAGCACTGCTATTTTAAAAGACTCATAATGATGGGCCAAGGCAAACGCCTAAGGGATTGTGACGAGACTCTGCCCTCCCCAAGAGCCAAACAATTAAAAATCGACCCCCCCGTGTCTGACAAACGGAGTGACCCCATTGAACTCTGCTATAGGGTGAAAACTCAGAACCGTTTCTACCCTCTAATGTCTCCAGAAACAACGTCAACACCAGAGGAATTATTTTTCCCCAGACTAAAACTGTGGACGGCAAGCTTGGAGGAAGAGGGAGTGTCCCATTGAGGGTGGTGCAGGACGCTGGAACTGAGGACTGCGCAAGACAAGAACAACATGAACATCTCCATCTTGTGGTCAGAACCCTTAATTGCATATTCAAGAAGATTGATGTGCTAGCCTCCCAGTTATGTAACTTCGAACAGAAAATGGATAACTTCTGGTCAAAGTTTAAACCAACTGTAGATACGGGGGAATTGAAGTGCCAGAGGTCCTTGCCTTCTACTAAAAAAAGAAGTGTGATCCCTAAATATAAACCAAATCCTGCACTGAATCATCAAGCATTGTCCCTGCAACCTAAGAAAATCTGCCTAAACATCGGGGCAGGGTCACCAAGGTGGCTTACTCTGAGTGGGGTTAAAAAGCACCTAAGCAATCTCCTAAACATAGAAATCTCACAATGTGATCTCATTGCAGTATTACCTTTGAACCAGCACCTCGGGCAACAGAAAGTGATGCTTGCGTTTTACTCTCCAAGGATCCCTTCAGCTATCATCAGGCAGAAACCACTCTTGGCAAGGTACGATATCATCCCAACAAGAGTTTTTATGGATAGCATGATCCACCCCCTCTTACTTGCTGGTCACGGTACGGAGTGGACTCTGTCGGAGAGGTCGGGAGTACCTCGGGACATCGAGCCTCCTCTCCTGGAGGATATCCATCCGCACCGAAACTGGACTCACCCTACGTCCCCACGAGCTCTAAAGAAACCCACTGGCGCAAGTAATTCTCTGACCCCGCCGGAGGAAAGAGAGCTTTTAGCCACCTTTGGCGACCTTCCATCGAGAGAACAACAAGAAATAATTGATAGACTAGAAGTACTTAATCATCAGCTCATACATGTCCAGAAGAACGGAAAAGTCCTGCCCACTTTTCAGGATAACTCCGCCAGCTTTTCGGAGTCGTGGTTTAAGGGAGCAGGAAGTCTTCCATACCTTAGTCCAGCTCCTAAACCCATGCCTCCCCACTTGTGGGCAAAACCCACCGACGCTTGGCAGAACCAGGTTTTGCCTCTCAAGCTGGCCCCTCATCCCAACTCTTGATAAATTTTGACTCGCCCTCCAAGAGTCCCCCGCTGAGGAGTGTAACCCAGAGTTCCTTCCACCAAAACAACTCCTTACCATCTAATCCATCAATGCCGGAACTGGAGTCCTCATACTCCCCTGAGCAGCATAGACCCGACATACAAACGGTACCAGTACGCCGAACATCCCCTGTACCTTTGCCAGCATTAGGTCAGGGAGTGTCCCACCTACATCAAAAATGGCCCGGATTTGATTGAAGACCCGACCGGACATATAAACCAAATGGTTTCATCGGCGATCTTTAGACCTTGCGGTGGGGCAGTCTCAGCAAATCCTATGGAGTTTCCCACTGAAGTGTCCGCCCTTGGGTTAGCCAGCGGGAGACCCGTTTTGTCGCCCCAGTCAGAATACCTCACTACCAACTTCAAGACTAGGTACCTTCAGCAGGTGCCTGCTATGCAAAGTAAAATAACTGACTTTTTTGTGGGGTCTGCCTTGCCTCCAAAGGACTCCCATCCCTCCCCGAAATGACAACGAATTGGTTACAACAGGAACTCCCCCCTATCAGTCCTCAGTTGGAACATTGCGGGCTGGAGGGGGAAAAAACTTGACCCAGAATTCTTGGAGTATATTAACCTGTTTCATATCATCTTGTTCCAAGAATCGTGGGAAGTAGAGAGAATTGATCTAAATGGCTTTGAGCTTCTAGAACTCCCTGCCTGCCCCTCCCTGAAAGGAGGCCGCCCTAAAGGGGGCCTAATAATAGGCATCTCCCTCAACTTACATTCTAAATTTACTCTAGTACAGGCCTTGCCTCCTTACGCTCTTACCGGGCTGATTGCGGGGAAAAGATCTCACTTCTAGTTACAAATGTTTACTTGCCACCCGGGGTTCTTCCTCTGAACTGGGCTCTAAATGGGGCTCGCTAGAAGAGCATTTGCTCTCATGCTATGTCAAGTTTCCTAACACCCCGGCCATAATAGGTGGCGATTTTAATGCCCGCACAGCAGCAAATTGGGACTCGCTGACCAAAGCCAAATGGTGGGTTACCCCAAACCTTGATAATTATGATCTGGAACATATCATGAGGAGAACTTCTAAAGACCAACGAGTTAATGAGGCTGGAGTATTCCTCTACCAAATGGCCATCCGTTTAAATCTGGTCCCCCTAAATGGCACATGCCTCCCTGATATTCCAGGGGATTTCACTCACCTGAGTGTTAAATCAAACAGCGTCCTCGATTACCTGCTGGTCTCCAGTGATCTACTTAAGTGTATTTCCACCTTTAAGATCGAGAATGTACAATCTAGTGATCATCTTCCCCTTGTAGCCAAGCTTTCCCTGAATTGGCAGTTGGAGGCCTATAGACATGCGACCCAGATGGTAACCAACGTATCTCTTCAAGTAAGAGGAATCAAATGGTCGGAGACCCAGGCTCAAAGGTATCAGGAATTCTTTCAAAAAGAAATCCTCGGGCCCCATCCCTACATAGGCTCTGCCTCAGACGAGCATAGCATAGTGTTGAAACGCTTCCACCATCATACGACTGATCTTACGTCCTTCTTCAGGTTACCACCCAAAATATTAAATCGAAACGAGTATACTTACGGTGCCCCCTGGTATAACTCTCAGTGCAAACAAGCAAGACAGCGCCTTCGTGCTATATATAATGTATATAAGACCTCCGATGCATCTACTCTGCCAGCTAGTTATGCACAAGCCAAGCAAGTTTATAAACGCACGCAGAAAATTGCCAAACGTGAGTGGCAACATAATCGCTGGCAGGCCTTGATTACTGCTTCAAAATCACATAGATCCAGGGAATTCTGGTCTCTGATTAACAGAAGGGTGAGGAAATACCCAAGGGCAGTCATCCCTGCACCGACATGGGAATTGTTCCTGAAGAAATGTTCTCACAGGCAGATGCTCCCTCCGACCATCTGATGCATCTGTTTTCCCACCTACCTATTTGGCCTCCCACCGATCCTGACGAAATAGCCAAGCTAATAGCCCAGCTGAAATTGGGCAAAGCCCCAGGGCCCGACCTGATCCCTGCTGAAGCCATCAAACTACACCCAAAATGGTGGGCTGGCATCTTGGCCAAAACCTTCGACGCAATCAACGCTTCTGGTATCATCCCCAAAATATGGAAGGAGGCCATTATAGTACCAATTCATAAAAAAGGTTCTCCAATGGAGCCGGAAAATTACCGTAACATCAGCCTCCTTTCGATCATAGGGAAAATTTATGCCAGCTTTTTGCTGACGAAACTATCGCGATGGGTAGATGAGACTAACCAGATTGGCCACGAACAAGCAGGGTTCAGAATTAAACGCTCTACAACTGATCATGCGATAGTTCTTTACCATCTGGCACGGAAGTACTCCTCCCCTCCCCGGGGTACCTGTGTGCTGCCTTCTTAGATCTTAAGGCAGCCTTCGACAGCGTTCCTAGAAATATTCTTTGGGAGAAACTTGCGAAACAGGGCATCGATAGAAGGCTCTTATGGCTTATAAGTCAGCTCCACGAAGGTACCCTTGCCAGAGTGAGACTTACTCCTGCGGGCGACCTCACAAATTCGATACCAATAAACAAGGGAGTGCGCCAAGGATGTATATTGGCCCCTGCCTATTCAATCTATTCATCAGCGACATGCGAGCACCCCTAGTCAACTCATCTCCAAGTACACATGCGCCTAGACTAGCGGATTACCGCTGTCCACTCCTTTTATATGCGGACGACGCGGTAATTCTATCTTATACACGTGTTGGACTAACCAGAGCTCTGAAGATCTTTGCCACGTATTGTCAACTCAACCAATTAACCATCAATCATGCTAAATCTAAGATTCTGATTTTCGCCAGAAGTCGGAGATTATACGAATGGAAGCTTGGTGGAGCAAAAATAGAGCAAGTCCTAAAATTTCAATACCTAGGAGTTATTTTTCAATACAATTTGGGGTGGAAAGCACATATTCAACACCTACTTAATAAGGCCAAAACTCTGTCATATGCGCTCCTCCGATTTTTCTTTTCGGATGGAGCTTTGCATGTTCCCTCGGCCCTAAAGGTGTTCAAGGCAAAAGTGGTTCCCGTGCTTGCTTATGCTGCCCCGCTCTGGGTCGTGATGACAGACCTTGCTCCTCTTGAGACTTTGCAAAACCAATTCCTACGTCGGCTCCTAATGCTCCCCCTGTGCGTAAGCAACGCAGCCATGCGTCTAGAATTGAGGATCGCATCCTTAGAAACTTGCCTGTGGAAGCAAGTCTTCAATTATTGGTTATCATTGTGGCATAGATTACCAGACCATTACCTTGCCCAATGCTTATGGCGAGATGAATTCTCCAGCCTTTGGACCAGTAGAATTCATGCCAAACTCCTGAGCTATGGAATCTCTCCCTTAGATTCCCTAAAACTAGATCAAATCACTGCTCAAAGACTGATCCGCCAAAGACTGGATGACATCGATTTACAGCAAAATTATATGCTGGGGGGAGGTGTTTGTTCGCCCCAGAACATTGGTATCACTTTAACTTACTGCGTTCCATCATACCTCTCCTCCCTTTCGACTGTTGCCCATAGGCTGGCCTTCACCAAAGCGAGGTTTAATGTTTTTCCCTCCAATGTCCTGAGACATAGATTCTCAAAGGGCCAAACCTCCGCCATGTGCGAATGTGATAAGGAGATGCCGGAGTCGCTTCAGCACATTATGTTCACTTGCCCCTTATTTAAGGTGCCACGGGCAAATTTGTTGGGATCAATCATACAGAAATTAGAGGGTACTCCACCAAAATTCCACCTTGCCCAAATCTTGCAGGATAAGGATGCCCATACGACCCTGAAAGTGGCTAGGTTCCTGGTCGCTGTCCTTACCCAAAAGCGTTGCCAAGGAGCACCACAAGCTAATTAAGGCGTAGTATGCCATTCCATCTTATAGTAGTTTATTGTTATAGTAGTGTTTTAGCGGCTGTTTTTTCCCATGTGCACAGGCTGTTATTTATGTCTTGTTTTTATCTGTATGGGCCTATGGCCGTAATAAATTATTATTATTATTATTATCTTTTTTCCAGTTTTTGTTTGTTTGTTCTTAAGATGACCATTCAGGTTTTGCTCTTGTTTTGTTACTTATTCGTTTTTTCGATGCCATGAAAAGGGTTCACTTGGTTCAATATGGGCATGCCCTTATGGTGGAGTCTGCTTGGTTGTTAGATGAGGGACCTGAAGGTATAGCATAGGAGAGGTAGGCTGGGCTTGTTGGCTGGCTGGCACTTTCAGTGGCTGCTGATTGGACAGGAGCTACCCATTTTAAATGTTGTGACTTCTTTGCTATCCGAGTCCCACCCTTTAATCTGAAAACTACCCTTTAAGATGATAGTCCCACCCTTTAAGATGAAAGGATTGGGGAGAATGCTTGAAGGGTGCTAGACATTGTCTCCACTTTATATCCCACCTTTCCTCTAAGGAAATTCAAGGTGCTGAACATGGTTCTCCTACTCCCCATTTCATCATCACAACAGCCCCATGTGGCGGGTTATGTATGTGGGAAATGGATTAAGGATTTAATCTGTAGATTTAGATCGAAGCCTTCTATCCCACGTGTGGGAGAACTACAAAGGTAATCTGTCTGAGTAAAACACTCATAAATTTAGTATCTTATAAAAGCTTAGGAATTAAGCATTTATACCTTCCCCCTCTTCCACCCTATTGCAGAGAATGAACCAGTTTTTTAGGAAGATAAATGGGGAAAGGATTTACCGTATTTTTCGCTCTATAAGACGCACCAGACCACAAGACGCACCTAGTTTTTGGAGGAGGAAAACAAGAAAAAAAATATTCTGTATCTCAGAAGCCAGAACAGCAAGAGGAATCACTGCGCAGCGAAAGCAGCAATCCCTCTTGCTGTTCTGGCTTCTGGGATAGCTGCACAGCCTGCATTCGCTCCATAAGACGCACACACATTTCCCCTTACTTTTAGGAGAGAAAAGTGAGTCTTATAGAGCAAAAATACGG